>JAQQPU010010009.1:776-17265 GCA_029168905.1 Artemia sp. Kazakhstan ARC1039 | reverse complement strand
CAAAAGTAAATGAGATTTCCCGAAAGCTAGATGGATTTATTGACGTCACAAATCGCGCGCTCTTAAATGTGAATTCTTTGAATGCTGAAAAAGTTAACAATGCGTTAACCTCTGCTACTTAAAATTTGAAAAGCGTAAAGCCATCATATACTGTAGTGCTAAAAATCGTCCACAAGATATCAAGGATCCTCATGGCCGTGAACAGTTTATTGACAGCATATGCAAAGAAGCTTCAAATGATATTAAGGATCTTAACCGATGAATAATGACTAAAAAATCATTGTGCGCTCCAAATCAGCGGCTAATAAAATAGTTGGGAGTACAAAAGCCGCTCAGCTATCTATAAGTGCTTCTATGAAAGAACCAGCCTTCGCAGGCGTCGTTATGCAAGTCCCCCAATCCTTAGACTTTTCTGACCTTCAGCAACTAATCCCCAAAAGCAAAAAGATAAGCCGGTGTGGCGTTTCCCGCACCTTTAAAGTGCTGTTCCAGACTCGTAGCGATCTTGACTTTTCCCTAAATCAGTGTGCACGGTTACGAACGTCTGCCTGTTCAGGAATTTCTCTTCCTTCCCCGCCGATGCTTTAAGTGTCACGAGATAGGTCACCTAGCAGTGAATTACCAATCAGGTGCTATCTGTGGTCGATGTGGTTCTACCAATCACGTATCAAACAGTCCAAATGCATCGACAGCTATCATCTTCTGTGTGTTATGCAAGGCTGCTGGCCACATCTGTTACAGTGTGAAATGTCCAAATAATCGTTTTTCCAAAATTCAGCTTAATACACATAGTCAAAGTGCCAACAGCTGCCAAAATATCAGTATGATATGCTTAAATCTAAACATTTACGGTGGATTCGTTCAAAAGTCGCCTGTTCTTGATGAGCTCGTGTCAAAACATGATGTGATTTGCTTACAAGAGCATCTTAAGTCAGTTCAGCCTAGACAAATTCACTTGCTCTGCATGCTGTTTTGCTTTGCTCTGCAAAGCAAAACAGCGCTGGTGGTAGACCATCGGGCGGTCTTGTTACTTACGTGAATTCTACTTTGCATTCGCTGCTTGTAGAATTCTGTAATTACTTTCTTGATATTAAAATTGATGACATATTTATCTATAATGTTCATTTACCCACTGATAATGACACGTCAAAGCACCTTTTTGCTCTTGTCTATGAAAAGTTATGTAGAAGCATTTCAAGCATTATTTCTAGTAATTCTGCATGTCTAATTGCTGGAGATTTTAATTGTAACCTAACTACTCCATCTGCCTGCTCTTCTCCAATTGGTGAAATATTCGATAATAATTTGTATGTTGTTGATAAAGACCAAGATTTCACAAACATTCACAATTCCTCGTCCACATCCAACATATACCATAGTTGCTTCTCCCTCCTTAGGTGTCTCTCAGCCAAAGGTTCTTTGTGATTGTGTAATATCTGATCATCTGCCCGTATCGTCTTTTTCTCACCAAATAAAACTTTTGAGATACCTACTAGTCACCAAAACACCGAAACCATCGTATATACGTAATTGGGCATTAATCAAACGGAACTGTATTGAGATAGTGTTTCAACAATCCTTTCCAAGATTAAGGTACCGTTTGTCCTGCTAATCAAGCACTCACAGCTGCCCGCTGAGGAAAAACGCATTCTCTTTGATATATATTGTGCAGAGATATGCCATTCTTTACAATATGCAGAATCTTGTGCTATTCCAATGAAGCGTCGCCATTCATGAACAGTTCCCAAGTGGCGTGAAAATCAAAGTGTCTCCAAATCTTGTGTTTCAGCAAAGTTTTGGCTACATCTATGGATTGAATACAACCGACCACAGTCCGGGCCGGTTAACTCCATCGGCATCACAACAAAGAATAGGTTTGCCAAGGAATTTCAGAACCACCGGAAGAAAATCACAGAACTGCCACCAGAAACAATCAAAGATAGCCATCATTTCCTTTGGTCAACATCCCGTCCAAGGATCCCCAAACCTCCCTTTCCGCTACTGATGTTCCTCTATCTGAATGGTGTTTTTTTCTATGAGGCCAGATTCTCTTCACCAGTTACTCAACTTTAACACAAATATGCTAAAAACCTTGACCTATTTTTGCATGCATTCTCTGACTCTGATTTTAGAGTATCCGTAACGTCTGTGGCTGATGCTATTATGCGCCCTAAGCCAAAGCTGTCACGAAGCATAGATGGAATTCACGCTCTACATATCAAGAATCGCAGTCTTGCACGTTTGGACATCTCACGGTACTGCTGCAGATGGCTTTTACACAAGGGTTGGTTCCGTCAACTTTCTGCATGGGAGGTCTTTCTCCTATTAAAAGAAAAACGAAAAACCTTCAATCAATGCAAATCTTCAGGCCCGTATCTGTATCAACCAGTTTATGCAAGCTTTATGGACTACTGTTCATAAAAGAGCTTGAAGAAAAATGTTACACGCCTCTACATCAACTTGGCTTTCAACATGGCATTGTATGTGCAGACACCCTTGCAGTTGTTACTAGTACTCTGCTTGATACTTCTTGTACAGACAGTTCACTCGACTTGGCCAGTTATGATGTTCGCCACGCCTTTGATTCCCTGATTTACCTTCTTATCCTTTAAGGGCTGTTAAAAGAGGAGTAAATCCGGCTATCGTCAGATCTCAAAGGGATATGTATGCTAAGCTACGAGTCCGTCTTAAAATCCCTCTTAAGTAAGAAAAAATGGCAAGACAACTGGATAGAGCTCTACCAGTTAAAAGAGAAGCCAGGCAAGGTACAATTACCTCACCTAGTTATTTCAATGACTATGTCCTCGAAGCTCAGGACAGCGTGAGATGTCTTGCGCTCTTTCTCGCCTCAATATCTCCTTAGTCACTTATGCTGATGACATTTTTAACATCAGCGAAACTTTTGACAAAATTTCTGAAACTTTTCAGAAATTACAAGCAGAATACTTAAAATCAAGACTGGAATTTAACGCTGAAAATTCCGACGTAGTGCTTTTTAACTTCCTCATGAAATTGTACTTGGGAATTCAACGATCCGCCCTTCTGAACAAATCGCTTACCCTGGCATTCCCATTGGAAATACCGTTTCTCACACTCGTCATCACCTAACAGAAAGCATCAAACGCCGCAGACCAGCTTCATATGATTCTGTAGTCTCTGCTAAGCTTCGTTACAACTGCCGTTATCTAGCAACGCTGTAAAACATTGTTGCTCTCCCCTCCATCTTCTACATTGCACCCTTCTGGATGATTCTTAAAAATGCTGATAAATAAAAAATCCGCTCCACTTTCTTCAGTTTCGCAAAATACCTACTAAGATATCCAATTTGGATGCGCAATTCAAAGCTCATCAATAGTCTTCACATAGCAGATCCTACTATAGTTGTTGCTAAACTTACAAAGGAACACAACCAGAAGATTTCAAGACATGTTTGGAGCCTTCTTCCTCAACTTGAGTTACGCTGTCATAGTTGTATAGGGATATTTTGCTTTTGTTTTTTTCTCTTTTTGTAGTTTTCCGTCATTTTCTTTTGTATGAAGACGGGTTTTCAATAAATAATAATAATAGACCGAGTTGTCCATATATGGCTATTTAACAATTCAATAAAATATGCCTATAAAATTGTCCTAAGCGTTATAGTTTACTAGAAAAGATCTATAAAATTATCAAAACGTAAGACCAGACATTTTTTCTGGAGGGAAAAAACGCCATTTGTGTTTATCTCGGGAGGTGGAAATCCTTCGGACTATTATCAAGAGTGAGAGAGGAAGCCCTTCAATGCTCATTCCTGCCTTTATCATAGTGTACAGAACATAAACAATTTTGAATCACGGGCTTAAATAAAGGCTAAAAAGGAAAATTAAAAACACAGACATTTACACACAAATTAATATTCAAACTGGTCAGAAGCAACAATAACATAATAAAGAAAATCCAACATTTCAAACTGCCATGGAGATTCTACTACATTTTAATTCTTAAGCCAACAAAGTTTTTTTCGTCCCTCAGTGTTAAAGCACATTACCACTAGAGTTATCAATTAAAGTTACCATTATTTTGCTATTCATTAATTAAATAGAAGTATGCTATACCTTCAATGCTTGTTCTTGTAAGTTGGGGGATGAGGCTTGAGCTTGGTGTATCTTATCCTCATTTGCGCCCATGGTACGCGCCAGCTGCTTCCATTTGATTCCTATCACTCGAGCAACTTGGGTATACAGCATATTACGACTTGAATTTGTTCCACTATCTGAAACTTCTGAACAAGCTTCGATATTTTTGGTACATATGGGACAGGAGCCACGCCCGTTTATTGTTTTGTTATAGGCTTGTACGTCACTTAGTGCTTTGTCCAGCTTCAACAGCAAACATATCTTTTCTTGAAAGAAGACAAATGCGTTACATACTTGATCTAGATCTATACTGATCTATCTAGATCTATACTTTTTCTAGATCTATACTACATTGCTGCAACTAAAAACTTGTTATAGCTTTCAGCAATTGGAAAAAAAAGAAAGTAGCAAACATTCTACTTAGATCCTGGCCTTTTCAGATTTCCTGCTTTTTCCACCTATCAAAGTTTGTACAGTCTGACCTGAAATCTCTAGGCTTCCGCTTACCATCCCTTACCATCTTACAGCCTTAATGAAAAAACATTGGCTCTCTATATTTATTTAATATCTCGATGACACTAGCGTATTGGTTTTAAACTTACGCGTGGTTTTAAACTTACACGTTGAATAGACGATACTGTAGTTTATGCAAATGGCCTTACATTAGTTTTTGCTGTTATATCGTTATTTTATTGTAACAGCCAAAATAGTATAGGTAACTTATAAGAGTGGAACGCTATCCAGCATCTGGTGACACTTGGCATTTTTTAAAGCCTTCTAGTCGTTTTTCTGTAAGGAACTGGGATCAGACACTTATTAATACCCTAATTTTACCAAATGCACTAGTTAAACTAATTATTCGGATTATTAAACTGAAAAGAATACCGTGTCATCAAACGCTAGATGGCGTTAATGTTTTTTTTTTATCGACACTAACGCCAGTTCTCGCTCTTATAATTTACCAGTAATCTTTGGGAACAGCCTAAAAGGTTTCAAGCACCGAGAGAAGAAAATCTTAGGGCAGAAAAGTGTAACATCTGGTTTAAAATATATGTTTACTCCGTGTGCAAGTCAAGATGAGAAACCCCAATCTCTATCCTTCCATCTATGGGTATAATTGAGATAGAAGAGATCAGCTATAAACTGGCCATAAAAGCCTAGAAAACGAATTTCTAAATAGAAAACTGCATTGTACTATATTTTTGTTGAGACATCAAAACTTGTCGAAAATATGTCATTTGGCAGATTTTCATACTTGAGTTTATAATTGAAGAAGTGCCTGAGTCATCAAACACCTTCAGTCCTTAGTTTTATATATTATGAGCAACCATTCGAAGCAGCTGATAGAATAGCTTTAGCAAAGGCCTTATCCTTGTATGGTAAAATAAAAAAAACAAGTTTTTTTTCAACTGAAAGTAAGGGGCAGCATTGAAAGTTAAAACGAACAGAAATTATAACATATATGAGGAGGGTTACCCCTTCGTCAATACCTCGCTCTTTATGCTAAAGTTCGAATTTTGTCTCACTTCTTTAGAATGACTCCTGAATCACAAAGGCCTTTTAATTAGAATAAATAGCACTTTTAAAATAGTTAAAAAACTTTAGCGTAAAGAGGGAGGAATTGACGAAGGAGTGACCCCCCTCATATAGGCTACGTAATAATTTCTGTTCGTTTTAAGTTTTAATATTCCTCCTTAATTTCAGTTGAAAACTTGTTTTTTTTATTTAATTTCTGATCATTTGTCTAAATAATGCTGGTAAATTCGGATATCCCTTAGGGAAAATTCCCTTCTCCCATGATAAATTTCTCCATGGCAAGATCTTCCAATTTAACCTTCCCCCGAGCTCTCCATCAGAAAAATCCGCCCCAAAAACGTTTGTGTACTTCCCAATAACCAATACTCTGTGTAAACAATGGGCTAAGTTTATAACTTTCAGCCCTTCCCCCCGGGGACTGTAGGGGTTCAAGTCATCCTCAAAGACAGTTATTAGATTTTTCGACTAGGCTGAACAAAATGGCTATCTCAAAATTTGTATCAGGTGACTTGGGGCGAAAATGAGCGTGGGAGGGACTCCAATATTTTTGATCACTTAAAAAGAGCGACAGAACTTTTGATTTCCGATCAAATGAGCCCTCTCCCGATCTTCTATGATCACCCCTGAAAAAAAAACCAAAAAAAAAAAAAACAATAAACACGAATCCGTGATCTTTCTTCTGGCAAAAAATGCAAAATTCCAGATTTTCGTACATAGGAGCTTGAAACCTCTACAGTATGGTTCTTTAGTACCCTGATTCTGATGCAGTGATTTCAATTAAGATTACTTGATTATTTGGGGGTGTTTCCCCTCTTTTTCAAAAAGTAGGCAAATTTTCTCAGGCTCGTAACTTTTGATGGGTACCATTAAATTTGATGAGTTTTACACATTTTGAATAAGCATCAAAATTCGATTCCTTTAATGTATCTATTGTTATCAAGACTCTAAGAGTTTCGGCTACTATTGAGCCATGTCGCTCCTTACTTACAGTTCGTTACTAGGAACTGTTTGATGCCCACCGTAGAAAAATTTATACAGTCGGTTCATCCTGAGAAATATTTGTCTACTGCACTCTCGATGCGTATAAAAGCTCCTCCCATTTTCTCTGTGTAAACGATCTAGTGTATATTTCTCAGTAGCTCGAACAAATTTGAATATTAATCAAATTTGAATATTAATGCAAATTTGTACTATTCATAAATACGGAAGCAGAAAAATAGGGGGTGAGCCGGCTAATTCGTTCCCCTGCTACTGTCCCATCTTACAGGCATGAGTTAACTGAGTGGCCTATCCAGGATTTCTAAAAGGGGGTTTGGATTAAATTTTAGCAATTACGGAAATTTCTAGTGATAACTTCTAATCAACACTGCAACAGCGAAATAGTCGGAATTTCATAACTAATGGGAGAGTGATCCACGAAGTGGCGTAACTAGTTGAAATTTGGCACAACATGTTTTACCACAAAGGGTCAACCCAATAGTTTTAACACGGATTATCTATTAGGTTTCACAATAGTCGGTGGTTTTAAATAGTAATATTGCGCCATGGAGCGTCAACATTTTTTCTTCTTGGTGCAGAAAAATTCAAAATTTTACGTAGGACCTTTGTTTTTCTTCTAATAACTGGTGGAATAGCCCTATCCAAGAAAATACCAAACGTCTGTTAAGAACTGTTTGTCACGAAATTTTCAGTGGGTTTTCAGAAAATTGAAGGACATCAAAAGAAGTGTATTTGTATTACAAGAAGAATATAAAGTAATGCTTGTTGTTATTATTGTTGGAAATATTCTGCCACAAACTTGCAAATTACGTAAAACTTCTCATCAGAAAGCATTTTTTATGACTCATTAAGTCAACCCTCACGATTCTTTTCATTATCTTTCAAGTTTCGGGTTACGTGCAAGTTGGTATAAAACTTGGAATATTTCAGAATTGTTTTAAGATTATTTAAAATTATTTAATCATTCTAGTAACCAAGTTTTTTGACAGTTTCTAATCAAACTTTGTTTTGTCCAGGGCATGTTTGACGCCAGAAAGAGGGAGTATGGCCCCTCACTAGATCCACCAATGGCCTTGCTTGCATAATTTGCTGTAGCTTAATTATTTAGCTTTAATATGACACAACCATGGAACCGAAATATCAATTCGAAGCGCCACATTGCCGTATCAAATGTTATCACGTTATGGCATTGTTCAAATAAAACTTATTTTTACCTTGATTATGCTTATAAATTCAATCTTTGTTTTTTTTTCTTTCCATTCTCAAACCAATGCTATCTTTACCTTTTGCATTATTACAGACAGACCAATTATTTTCCTTTTTTATATCTTCAACGTATTGAATTCTTCCTTATCCCTTACACGCTTGATTTGTTTTATTTCTTTTCTTGTTCTCCAGGCTATGAAAACCGATGCCACACGCGTGCTTACACATGAAAAATTCCAATGTCACTTACGTTTCTTCTGGTTTATATGTTCTCTAGAGGAGCAGCATCCCGGTCCGGCGTTGCCAAATGGTTGAGATAGGAGATAATCGTATTGTATAAATTTCTCTATAGTGGGCATACCAGACAAACATATTAAAGTGATTAATGCTATGTATGAAAATACAACTGCTGGGGTTAGGGTAGGAAAAGAGGTTAGTTGCTGGTATTGTATTAAATCAGGAGTTAAGCAGGATTGTGTTCTATCCCTGCTTATATTGATCATTGTGATGGAGCATAAGAGGGCAATGGGAGAACATGGAATCAGATGAGGAAGAAAATTTTCCTGGACTTAGATTATGCTGATGATTTAAGTATCCTAGACGAAAGTGTGAGCAAAATGATTGAACTTTTATAGTCTTTACGAGTTGAGGGTGCTAGAACAGACCTAGGTTCAAAAATTATTGTTAATAAGACTAAGACGCTATGGCTAGGAATAAGTGAAGATGGAAATGTGACGTCGGGTAACGAAAAAATTGATCAAGTGGACAGCTTCAGTTACCTGGTAGTATTGTAAGTAAAGAGAGTAGGAGCAGTTTTTTCTCAAGACTCAGAGTGTTTTTTCACACATAAGATAAGTTTGTAAGAATAGGAAAATAAGTCTGCGAACCATTATTAGAATATTGGAAGCTATGTAATTGGTCAAATATGGTTCTGAAGCATGAGTGCTCCGAGAAACGGAGGGAGATTTGCTAGATATTTTCGACAGTAATTGCCTACAGAAGGCTTTGGGTACCCGGCTGACTGACCGTATTTTAAACAGCAGGCTGTACGAAAAGTGTGGTACATTCCCGCTTTCTAGGGCTATATTGAGAGAAAGATTGAGATGGCTGGGGAACATTCTGTGGAGGAAGGATGACAGATTGCTAAAGATTGTCCTGTTCGTTCAACCATCTAGGGCTACAGGGAAAGCAGATTGTCAGCGGTTAGGGTAGGAGGATGTAGTAAAGAAAGACTTAAGGGAAATGGGAACTTCCTGGGAGGGTGTAAAGAGGGAAGCTCTGAATAGATTAGGACGGAGGAAGAGCGTGCGCAGCTGTGTTGGCCTCAGGTGGCTTGGTGCTGCGGTTTTCTTGGTGCTTGGAGCGGCGAGTTGTTAGTAGTAGTAGTAGCATATATCTTATCTCTAAACAAGCAATAATTATATATTCTCCATATTATTTTTTTGGAAAATTGGAATTCTCGGGACTTTCTGACCTAAAAAAAAAAAAAACAAAAACAATCTATATAGTTCAAGAGTTTGAGAGAATTCGTACAGGGGATTTGTTCAAAGGAAGATTCTATATTACGATATTTCCCCATTGTTCTCACACATTTAAGTAGAAAAAAGATGGGTACCTTAGGTCTTGGCTGTCTTAAAGGTTTTAAACTTTCAGATATCTCCTCCGTGCCAAGTGAACTACAAACTTTTGCAAGGGAAGGATGTTAGAGGATTCTAATGCAAAACAATTAGTTTGGAGGTCCAGCACCCTTAAAATGGAAAAAAAAATTATCTATACCAATCAACTTGTGACTTGCATTTGCCAGTCTTTGGGTCAAGAGACGGCCAATAGGAACAAAATAAACAGTTTGAAAGCACATATGGTTCCCCAAGAAAAGGTGAAAAAGGACCAGAAAATATTTTTGGATTCGCCTGAAATTTATAATGGTAATGCCTTAGGCCACACGAACCCCAATGAGCAAAAAAGAATTGATTCGCCCTCTAATTGAAATAATTCTTTGTTTTCTTGAACCAAGCAGTTTGAAACTTGTGTTAATTTTTTTTACCCAAACCAGAATTGGATCTAAAAATGGGCTAAAATATTTTTTTTTCTAACCAAAAACGGTTTTGCTCGTTTCAGACGAAAGACTAGAAACACTGTGATGACCAAAAGTGTTGGGTCTCCAATTTGCTATAGAATAACATTCATAAGCCAAGTAGACATCCAAATCAAGAAGAAAAAATTGAGACTAAATTTGGCTGTATTGATTCATGACACCTCAAAACAAGCCTGGAATTTAATTTTCCTCTGGTCTGCTTAAACTTTACAGGGATACTTTGTGAAGCCTTTGTGAAGCTTCACAGCCTGAGCCAAGGATACTTTGGAGAAAATAACAAACTCTGAATGACAAATAATAACTCTAATAACAAATTTTGAAAATTAATTTGTATGTATCATTTTTTTTATTGGCTTCAAACATACAGGAAATGTGGACAAGAATAAGAGAACCTCATAAATAACTTAAATAAAGAACCTAAAAGAGACAAAGAAGTACTGATATGAAAACAGTGGCATTGAATTGATCTGCAGCACCAGAAACGAGCCATCTTTTTCTCTTATCAGCTAATTTTAAGGCATAATGAATAAATACAACCAAATTTATAAACAAGAATGGGGCTATCTCCGCCTCATAAAGTCATAAGGTTAGATTGCCGTTCATGCTTTATTAAAACAATGTGTTTTCAACAGTATGTATTGGGTTTGTCCAACAGTATGTGTTTCAACAGTATGTGTTACAAACACAACACAAACACAATACAACTACAAACAGAACAGTATGCGTTAAAAACAATGTGTTTTCAACCACATACAAACACAACAGTATGTGTTAAAAACAATGCGTTTTCAACAGTTTGGTTTTCAACAATAGATAGATAGATAGATAGATATTTATTGCAACAAAAGCCTTTTCGGGCCATGGCAAAATAACAAAACAAAAATAAATACAAAAAAAAAAAACAATAAATTACTCACAATTCATCAAAAAAGTTTCTCTATGTGCCATACCCACTCTTGCAAATTTACCCAACCTTCTAAAATCATCAAAATTTCTACTTTTTAAAATTTTTTCAAGCCAATCCACCCCTCCAAAATCTGTTGAAAACACTTCCCTCCTCAAATTTCTTAACTCCTGGCGTGTACCCATAAAATGGATGAGATCTTCCTCCTCTCCACACATAGGACACTGGTAAGGACCATTTTTAATCCTATAATTCCCAATATATTTCCTCCTTTCTCCAATACCCAAAAAATTACCACGAACCAAAATTACCCATCTTAAATCCTCACTACTCATCCCCGCTTTAAAGTAAACTTCCTCCCCCCAAACCTCCTTTGCCAGCCCATACAGCCCCAGAGACGCCGAGGATGATTTCTGATTCTGCCACCTTTGAATTTCCTGCTCTATTAGTCTATCCTTTACTTTTTTTGCAACTAGCCCCACTTCCACACCTAGCCCCTTCCCCTCATTCCAATACTCACTAAAACCACATCTATCAATAGTCTCTTTAACCCGGTTTGGCCAAGAACTTTTCCTGCCATCTACTAGCATTTCCTCATATGCATTCTTTACTAGCCTCCTACTAGGCAGATTTATAATCCTTTCCCAATAATTTACTATCCGCACTAACCTTCCCACCCTTAATGATAACAAACCTAAATCACCTTTTAATACTACATGATTAAACTTATCACTAACCCCAATTAACCGCTTAAAATACATCAACTGTAACCGGTCTACCTTATCCGCCTTCTCCATACCCCACACCTCTGCTGCAAAAGACATTACGGAAGCTAGCTTAGTCTGGAATATCCTTTTCTGAAGCCTAAGGTCTGTCAGGCCTACTTTCAAAACACTACTCTTTAAAACTAGCCATATAGCCCTAAGACCTTTACTAGCTACATAATCAATTTGCCCTTTCCACCTACCATTTGAAGTAAACTTGCATCCTAAATAAACAAAATCTTCAACTACTTTAAGCACTTCTTCTCCTACACTAAACCTTTCCTCTATATTTCCATGTTGTCGAAATACCATAACTACTGACTTTGTGACATTTAGGACCAAACGCTTCTCATCTAGGTATGAGGACACCATTCCTAGCAGTTTTTGAAGGTCAGGCCCATCTTTAGCCACCAATACTATATCATCCGCAAATAACAGAGCGAACACCTGCATTGCAGACAGATTTAGAGTTGGGGCTCCCTGCCCTACCATATACTCTTCTATATCATTAAGATACAGGGAAAACAACCTAGGTGAAATTGTACAACCTTGTTTAACCCCTAACCTACTGACAATTGCCTGAGAGTAAGACTTTCCTACCTTAAATACCATTCTAAGAACCAAATACATTTTAACAACCAATCCTACAAAACGTCTCGGCAGCCCTAACTTTATAAGTCCTACTACTAACAAATCTCGTGAAACTTCATCGAACGCACCTCGCAGGTCCAAAAAAGCTGCGTATAGCCTACCATCCCTTTTCCTCATATACTTCCTAATAAGCCCATACAAAATAAATATCTGATCTACCCCACTATAATCCTCTCGAAACCCTGCCTGAATTTCAATTAACTTATTTGATTCTTTAAGCCAACTATCTAATCTAGCCACTAACACTTTACAAAATAATTTACTAAGGCTATTTCCTAAATGAATCCCTCTATAATTCTTATGCAATGCTCGGTCTCCCTTTTTAAAAAGTGGTAACACTATTGAAATATTCCACTGTTGAGGCCAGACCAACTTGCTAAGGACACTTGAAAATAACGTTGATAACAAAGGCAACAAATATACCCTAGACCACTTCCAGAGCCTTGTTGGGATGCCATCAACTCCTGGTGCTGAGGTCCCTCTCATCTTCTTTAGCGAATTCCATATTTCCTCACCTGTGAAAGGCTGCAGTAGTTTGTAATCTTCTTCCTTTAGAGGGAATTCCGCAAGGTTTTCGCCGACCACCCACCGACTCAGGCTATCCGTTTCCTCTCTTTCTGTCATCTTGCTTTCGATGAATTCTGGCCAACTTTCCGCCGGCGGGATACTCGTCTTGTCAGAAGCGTTTGTAACTGATTTTTTTATTATTTTCCAAAACTCATTCTTGTTACTATTCCTAAATTCCCTTTTCATTCTCTCTGCTTCCTCCTCTTGAAATTTATACTTCTTCACTTTTAACAGTTTCTTATACTCTTTTCTTCGGCTTTTAAACATATTATAAAGATATTCCCTGTCCTCATATGAACATTGTCTCAGTAGCTCCAATGTTTGCACCAACTCTGATTTTTTCTCTACGCATTCACCATCAAAAAAACCATTTAACTTCCGTGGTTGTTTCTGAGCTGTAGTAACACCTACTTCATACAAACTATCAATTAATACCTTTAATAACTCTTCTATTTTTCCTTCATTTGCCAATATTTCTCCCTTCTCTAGTCCTGCCTGAAATTCATCTCCTAACAGCTTAACCTTAACCTTCTCTTCTTCCTGTGATTCTAGCCTCAATGGATCTCTAACTTCTAATCCTTCTTATAATACCTTGCTCCTAAAACCCCCCCAATGACCTTTTTAATGCCCTCTTTTTTAACACTTTCAAAGACAACCTAATCGGCAGGTGATCAGAACCCAAAACCGGGACCGCCCCTAAAGAAGCACAATCCGGCCAAAGAGACTTATTTACAACTATGCAATCTACTACACTTGGATACTTCCCGAAAAAGCAAGTAAACTCTCCCCGCTCTTTATCCTCCCCGATCCTCCCGTTTACTATAATTAAATTTTCCTTACCACAAATTTCCAAAAGTTTACTTCCCCACCTATTTTTTCGGCGATGGTCCTTACTAGTCCTTGGAGGGATCTCATCCATTTCTTCATCACCCATTCCATCACGACGAGATTCCGAGTGGTTATTGTCTTCAAATTGGCAAGACCATGGCTCTTGCAACTCCCCAGTGTATGCATTGAAATCTCCTAAAAGAATAAAGCCATCGGCAGGAAACTTTGTCAAAAAAATATGCAACTCTTTTTGAAATATCTCCCATGTATCCTCATCTGAAAAAGAACTACTTTCTGGAGGGATATACACAGAACAAAACACATGACTTCTTTTCCCCCGTGAAATTCTTACCCAAAATAAGTTACAAGACTCACTTTTTAGCCGGATCACATCATTAGATGACAAAAAAACATCTGAAACAAACAACGATACACCTCCATAATAACGACCATTTCTCGACATTTTACGATTTGCACTAAAACAACTATAATGCTTAACTATAATATTTTCTCCAGACCATGTTTCTACAAGAGAAATAACTTGAGGACTACAAGCTTCAACCAGGTCCTTAAACTTATTTTGCGTGAACCCTTGTATGTTCCAATGTGACACATTTAATAGAGAATTTTCACCATGGCCCAAATTTCCCTATACCGCCTCATTTCCCATCGTCGGTTCTTGCTGTCTTGGGCGGAAAAGTTTTTTTGGTACTATCGCCCTCTTAGCGTCATCATCACCCGAGTTTACTCTGACACTATACTCTGCGGGTCTTGGGCGGTTTACCCTTATTGGTTCGTTGTTAACAGGACTAATAATTTCCGCATTCGAGCGTTTCGCGGGATTACGCTGCTTTAGTGCTGGGATAGCTTGCGATCCCCCTGCAGCTGGGGTTTCTGTTAAAGACATCACCAAATTACGATCTTCGTCCCCCATTTCAGAGGTCGCAGAACTAAAAGATACAACCGTTGCCGAAGATACAGATCTAGTCCTAGCATTAGACGGATATGCCAAGCTACCGTCGTCTTCAGGGGGCATGTTGCTATAGATTTCCCGACCGACCATGCCCGTAACTGGCGGTGGCGCCGAGTGTGCACTATTCTGGGGGGGAGGGGGTTCAGCTTGGTTTCTACTAGGAGGGTTTACACTGTCATAAGCGGTGTTACGTTTTTGTTCTTCAACAAGACCGCTTGTGTAATTATACATGAAAACCTGGTTACCGATGAACAACTTAAGTCCTCGTAATTTCACATCAACAAAACCCTCAGTCTTTGCATCTTCTAAAGTCTCTTTCAGTTTTTTTCTGGCAATCAACACACGTTCCGTGTAATCAGGACTAATTGATAATCCCAACCTTCGCAAAAGAAAACCTGATTTTAATACATAGTCCCGCCCTGCAACACTTGCAAATTTGATCACTACAGGACGGACGCTCATTGAACTTTTAAGTCTGAAAGCGTCACGCACATCAAAAAGACGGAGATTTAAATTCGGAATTCCCGCATTCAAAGCACTGACAACATCTTCCAGAAGTGAGCGCCCCCTATGCTGCGGCGAAAAGTTATAAAGCACTACGTTTCCTCGCTTCATGTCAGTTTCTAAATACTGAATTTTTCTCAGTGCTCATCCAACTTCTTCCCGTACATTTGACACATCTCTGCGAACCGACTGCGATTCCCTTTGAATATTCTGGACTAACGACGCAACATTTTCAAATTTATTTCCCAACTCAGCCACATACGACGTCCTTGAATTGACCTGCCTTGACATCGGGTCAATAATATCCAACTTCAAATTAATTGCTTGAATTTGCGTTATTAATGCATTAATATTATCTTCCATTTTAAATCAGAAATGAAGATCAAAAATGAAAAAGACTTATCTTTACGTGAGGGCTGTGCCCCACGGGTGCTTCCGTAACCGGCCAAACTTGCAAGGCACAACCCAGCCTAAATTTCGCTCGGCTATAAAAACAGCATTTAACGAACGAATCCTAAAATCGTAATTCCACTTTCAGTCCAAAATTTAATAATCACTGATTATTGAATATATGTGTGTTTGGATTTGATAAAAAATATGTGTTTGGATTTAATAAAAAAAAAACCAGAATGAACAAATACAATACTAATGAAGTTTATGGGAAAGAAAGAAAACAATTTTATTAGAATAATTAGATTTGTGACCATCAATTAGCTATATCGATATGACACTTTTCTTAATCAATACTTCTATTATTTAATTCGTTTTATTGAAAGGTATAAAAAAATGATGCTTAAATAAAACTTTTAAAACCAATATGTATCTATTATGAAATCTATTAGGTAATCTATTATCTATTAGGTAATCTATTATGAAATTTGTTTAGTTTACTGGATTAATATCTTGTAATGGCAAACAATAAATGATTTTCCAAACATTCATATGTAAAGGAAAATACATAGAAAATTGAAGGTAATCATGAAAGGTAATAAGAAGGTAAGCATTGTCCCTGAGCGCTGAAAACCCTAGCTACGCCTCTGCTTTCATCCTGAGAAGACTTATGTTGAACATTAATACTGCATTAATGGCTAGATGGTAGCACATGTTTCAATATAAATAAGATATAAGAAAGTTGGCAGTCTCTGGTTTGTTAACGATGAAACCGAATTACATCTGATAAATCTCTGAAGACATTTTGAGTCTTTATGGTGTCTATATGGTGGGTATTGAAATACAATTTTTAATTCATAATCTTGAATAACCACCGTTAAACAAAAATTGAGGCTAAAGATCAAAACATAATTCAACTGCATATTAGCTTAACTAAACTAGATTGATATATATATATAT
>JAQQPU010010007.1:21079-31246 GCA_029168905.1 Artemia sp. Kazakhstan ARC1039 | reverse complement strand
GTGTTCCAAGTGTAAAACTGCCACAAATCCCTATTAATGAATAAATTAAACCCAAATCGAACAGAATCACAGCCAGTGCGATAGCGCTGCCTATGTAAAGAACGATGTGGGCACAATGTGTTTTTTTTTCTCAACCCGGGCACTTCGTATCGAAGGAGTTGTCGTAGAGACTTCGAAAAGGGCTCTTTCGATTGGAAATTGGAGTGGCTAGTGCCTTTTTTAATAGTCGAAAGTGATTGGAGAGCAATTAGCAACCTCCCCCCCCACGCCCATCATTCCCCCAAACACATCCAATCCAAATTTTGAGATAGCCATTTTGTTCAGCGTGGTTGATTTCCAAATAAAAAATATGTTTTTGAGGAGGACACTCCCCCACAACCCTCGGGGCAAGGGTTTTAAGTTACGCCGGCATATAAAAACGATGTTTGCACAATGTACTATTTATTATTTTTTTTACTTTAAAGCAGGGCACTTCATATGGAAGGGGTCGTCGTTGAAACTTCAAAATGAGCTCATACGATTGGAAATTGAGAGTTCTAGTGCCCTTTTAATATTCAAAAGTGATTGGAGGCCAAATAACCCTCCCCCCCTCCTCACGCCCATCATTCCCCCAAACACATCCAATCAAAATTTTGAGATAGCCATTTTGTTCAGCGTAGTTGATTTCAAGATAGGAAATATGTTTTTGAAGAGGATACTCCCCCACAACCTTCAGGGCAAGGGTTTTAAGTAATGCCCTGGGGGCATATAAGGTTTTTTTGAATTGGTTGTCGTAGAAACTTCAAAAAAGCTCATTCGATTGGAAATTCGAAGGGCTAGTGCCCTTTTTAATAGTCGAAAGTGATAGGAGGTAAATTAGCCCCCCCACGCCTATCATTCCCCCAAACACATCCAATTAAAATTTTGAGATAACCATTTTGTTCAGCGTAGTTGATTTCCATATAAAAAATATATTTTTGAGGAGGACACTCCCCCACAACCCTCAGGGCAAGGATTATAAGTTATGCCCTGGGGGCATATAAGGTTTTTATTGAAGCTTTTGTCGTAGAAACTTGAAAAAGAGCTCATTCAATTTGAAATTCAAAGGATAGTACCATTTTAAATATTCAAAAGTAATTTGAGGGCAACTAAACCCCCTCTCACGCCCACCTTTTCCCCAAACACATCCAATCAAAATTTTTAGATAGCCATTTTATTCAACGTAGTTGAAGGTTTTGGAAATTAAGTCTTTCAGGATGACAACCCTTCCCCCCACTGCCCTCAGGGCAAGGGTTGTAAGTTATGCCCTGGGGCATATAAAGTTTTATTGAAAGCGTTGTCGTAGAAACTTTAAAAGGGCTCATTCAATGGGAAATTGAAAGGGCTAGTGCCTTTTTTTAGTAGTTGAAAGTGATTGGATAGCGACTAACGCCCCTCTCACGCCCACCATTTTCCAAAACACATCCAATCAAAATTTTGAGATATCTCTTTTGTTCAACGTAGTTGAATGCTCTGGAAATTAGGTTATTTAGGATGATAGCCCCCTCAGAGCCCTCAGTGCAAGGGTTATAAGTTATGCTCTGGGGGCATATAAGGTTTATATAGAAAGTTGTATAAATCATAGGCAGCACGATCGCGCTGCCTAAGTAAAGAATGGGGACACTCGAGAACGAGACAAAAAACGGGGACTAAGTAAATAGGAGGACATTCCCCCACAACCCTCAGGGCAAGGGTTTTAAGTTATGCCCTGGGGGCATATAAGGTTTTTAAAGGTGTTGTCGTAGAAACTTCAAAAAAGGAGAAGATTTAAGAAGATCCAAGAAGATCCAGCTGCATTCCTTAATCATTCTTCTTGGGAAAATGCAAAATTTCACAATTTTGCAGATAAGGGCTTGAAACCACTAACAGGTTTTACTGATGTCCTGAATTTGACGGTGCTTGTCTCATGAAGATCTTTCGCCTTTTTAGGGGTATTTTTCCTCTTTTTCGAAAACCAGAGAAATATTCTCAGCCTTGTAACTTCTGTTGGGTAACTTCAAGTTTAATGAATTCTACATATTTGTACTCTTTATAAAAATCCAATTTCTTTATGTATATATTGTTGTTAAATCCGTTTTTTATACTTTATGTCAAACAGTTCGTGGTAACCAATTGTAAGTAAGGAGCGACCCGGCTCAATAGTAACTGAAACTCTAAAAAACGGAATTTTGATACCAATAGATACATCAATAGAATCATATTTTTATGCTGATTTCAAATCTATAAATTTCATTAAGTTTAGTCTCGCCCATCAAAAGTTACGCGTCTGAGAAATTTTGCCTCATTTTCGAAAAAAGGGGGAAACAACCCCTAAAAGTTGTAAAACTTTAATGAAAATCACACCATCAGAGAACCCTACTATAGAAGTTTCAAGCTCATATCTGCAAAAATGTGGAATTTTGTATTTTTTGCGAGAAGAAAGATCACGGATGCGTGTTTATTTGTTTGTTTGTTTTTGGTTTTTTTTTTCCAGAGGTGATCGTATCGATCCAGTAGTCCTAGAATATCGTGAGAGGGTTCATTCGAAAGGAAATTAAAAGTTCTAGTGTCTTTTTTAAGTGACCAAAAAATTGGAGGGCAACATGGCCCCCTCCCAGGCTCATTTTTTTCTCGAAGTAATCCAATCAAAATTTTGAGATAGCCATTTTATTCAGCATAGTCGAAAATCTAATAAATATGTCTTTGAGGATGACTTAATCCCCCACAGTTCTCGGGGGAACGGCTGTAAGTTATTAACTTTTCCCATTATTTACATAGAAGGGACATTTCTATGAAGGGGGTGCCGGATTTCTAAGCAGAATTTAAAAAACCATCAGAAATTAAATAAAAAAAACAAGTTTTTTCAACTGAAAGTAAGAAGTAATATTAAAACTTAAAATGTAAAAAAATTATTTCGTATATGAGGGGGTTTGCCCCCTAGTCAATACCTCGCCCTTTACGCTAAAGTTTTTTTTGTACTTTCAAAAGAGCTATCTATTCTAATTAACCGGCCTTTGTGATTAAGGGGTCAATTTTAAAGAATTGGAACAAAATTTGAACTTTAGTGTTAAGAGCTATTGACTCGGGGGCGAACCCTCTAATATACGTATTAAAAATATGTGAATATAGAAGTTCGTTACGTATGTTAATTCGTAAGTTACGTCAGAACAAAATTTCGAGAAAGCCATTTAGCCAAAAAAAAAGTAAAATTAATATGCAAATTTCGTTTTAATGATTCATGTACGGTGAGCCAAAATCAAAGTTGCATTAATTCAAAAACGTTCAGAAATTAAATTTTAAAAAACAAGCTTTTTTAATTGAAAGTAAAGAGCGACATTAAAACTTAAAACGAACAGAAATTATTCCATATATGAAAGGGGCTGTCCTCTCTGCAACGCCCCACTCTTTACGCTAAAGTTTGACTCTGTCTCAACTTCACGTTTTAAATAAAGCGAGTTACCCGTTACTTACAATTTTACACAATGTTGAATCAGGGAAGCACTTAGGACAAAGTCTCATCCCTTCCACTTGAATCCTAAATGTTCTTGAATTTCTTGACACTTCTTATTTCAACTATCAAATAAGTTCGTTTTTTTTTATTATTCCCACTGCCAAAACAAATTCTTATTATCCAGTCCTCCCGCCACCTTTCTTTAAAAAAAAACACCCACACATATGCCTGTGTGATGTGTATCATATTCTCGTTATACCAACTCTAACCACTATTTGTTTCATAAATCTAAATTGTTTTAAAAAATTCAGGAAGATACTTTATGCATCTCTGATTTCATGATGCCAACTAAAGAGATAGATAACCAGGGTTGCCACCCTGACCTGGAAGAATTTACTAAATCGGAGAGGAAAAATTTACTAGATTGCATCTGTTTTTACTAAATGCTCAAAAATGTTTTTACTAAATGCTCAAATTTTTGCGCGTGCGGCTACGCCGCACGCGCACCGTCAAGCATCGATTTTTACTATAGGAGGATAATCAATACGATTTTCACAATCTTTTTTCCTTTTTTCTTCTTTTTTTCGTTTTCATAGTATGATTGAAAATTCCGTTACATTTCTACTTACTTTTAATTTCTCTCAGCAGGCTCCCTTTTCCTCAATAAAAATTTTCAAACTGAGGAGATTCACCTAATCACCTTGGGTGGTTGGCTTCTGTTTTGATTCCAATAGATTCCCAATCATCACAAATCTAAGTGTTTTTATAGCTTCATTTTTAGTTGGTAAGATTTGATACACAGAAAGCTGATTTTGTCGACCTTTAGACGCCGGAAGTGAAGTGTTTGTTTATGAAAATAGGTGACTGCTTGTCTGTCTCTGAGACAGACAAGCAAAATTGTAATTTGTAAAACAGACAATCAAAAATTGTAAATTGTCATATGTTTACGATAATTTTTTTCCCTGAATTCATGGAAAAAAAAGTTCTGTTTACTATAAATCATGACTTTTTACTAGTTTTTACTAGATTTCGGGAAATTTACTAGATCCTCTAAATTTACTAATTTTTTTTTTATTTTACTAGATCTAGTAAAATCCTACTGACGGTGGCAACCCTGTAGATAACTGTATGCTGTTCTGATTTTAGTGTTTTTCTTCTAGTATACAGATGCGCAGAAGCGCCATGATCCAGATGCTTTTGGCATTTTAGTAGCAGAGGTTGTACCGAAACAAAATTGTCTAGTTTTTTTTGCTACGAAAAGAAATGCCGAATGTGTTGCAGACCTTCTTTTGCACATTTTGCCAAGGTATTTGTATAATTAATAATATTATTTTGACTGTAAATACGCTTATTTTGTCAAGTTGGCCTGATAACCAATTGAACAGCAGCTAATTCAAGGGATCTTAGATGATGCGGGGGGATTCCCCCCCTCTGAACCCCTCCAGGTCGGGAGGTTTTTGTATCTTCAGTAAAAAAAAAAATGATTCTCCAATCTACCCTCGCTATAATTGTGACTTGGTGCCCCTGTGCTAAAGGACTTAAAATGATTCAGTCCATGTCTTTTGGGAGATGATACTACCTTTTTAATTACTACTTCTACTATATTATTACGACTATACGACTATACGATATTATTACGACTATATTATATATTCATTAGATTTATTCAATATGATAACCCTGGAAAAAAACAAACCAAGAACAAACAATCTCGTATCCTTAATCTTCCTTCTTGAAAAAAAAGAAAATGTCACAAGTCCGTATCCAGGGGGGGGGTTGAACCCTCCCCCCTCCCCGAAATGTTTGTCTGACTCGTAAAAACGTAACAAAAATGGACATAAAAATTTTTTGTATGCGTTCTTTGGGTTGTTTTGTGTAACCCCCCCCCCCCAAAAAAAAAAATAATTGAGTAAAACCCCTCGGAAAAAAATCCTGGGTATGGCCTTGAAATGTCACGTTTCAAATTTTTGTAGATGGGGGCTTGAAAATTCTATAATAGTATTCTCTTGTGTACAGTATTTCATGATGTGATTTTCTTGAAGATTACTTGCCCTTGGGGCAAGTAATTCAAAAAAAAAAATCTGATAAAACCTTTTAAAAAAATATGATAAATTTTCTCAGGCTCGTAGCTTTTGATGCGTAGCTTTAAACCTGATGAATTTTATATATTTTAAACCATCGTGAAAACAAATTCTTTTGATGTATATATTGTTATCAAAACTCCGCTTTTTAGAGGTTCGGTTACTACTTATCTGGCGTGCTCCTTACTTACAGTTCGTTATCAGGAACAGTTTCAAATAGGAAAGTGGGATATATTACAATTTAGATATTGTCTAAAAGGCTCCTGAAAGCACATATCCACCCCCACCACTTGAAATTTTCTGGCGGCATTGATGACATCCCCATTTAGTTCATGCATATTTGGGGTGGGGGTAAAAAATGTATTTTTAAAATGTAGGGAGCTCAATTGTCGTTTCTTTTTATTTTTCTCAATAAAAATACAGAAAAACGACATTTAGCAAGGAAAGTAACTTCCGAAAAGTATGGATCATTATCTAGGAGTGGGTAGGACAAATCCAAAAGGTATTCCCTCCTAATTGACCCTTGAGACATGTGACTGCAATCTTTTATGCTATGTAGAAAAGGTTTTATGCAAAAAAGGGAGCTATCACCCCGGCAGAAACTATATCAGACTTAAGTCAAATGAAGGGATATTAGAGATTAACATTTATAAATTTAATTGCTCGGATTCATTCGTCATTTGGTATAATTTCACATGACGTCATAGATACAAAGAAAAATCAGCCTCTAATCACAGATCGCTGATGTGCAAAATTCTCGTTTGTAATTCAATATGATTCTTCTGTTGTTTGTTTCAAACCTTTTGCTTTAGCTGTTGCGTTTCTCGCTTTCGCTTGTTTTCTAATCACATATTCATTTGTGCTTCGTTTTTGCTAAACATTTTTGCATCCTGAATTCGCAAAACTTCTAAAGGCTCATTCATTCTGCTCAAAATTTCATCTAGAATGTTTAAATTATCAGCATAAGTTAAGTTCAGGGAAGTATTTTACTTCCCCATTTGATTCCAAGTTCTCCCATTGTCTTTACTGTGCCCCTTAAGAAAATATCCTTCAAAATGATCCGTATAAATAGGTATTATACAACCCTGCTTGACTCTTGATTTAATACGAAACCAGCTACTAACCTCATTTCCTACGTTAACCGCAGCAATGTACAAACATCCAATCAAAGTCTTTAGCCATCTTTTTTCTTCAGTATTGTTGAAAGCTCCAGTAATTATGCCTTTAAGGATGTCAATCATCCTCCATAGCCCTTAGGGTAAGGACAGTAAATCATGCAATTCGGTCATTGTTTACATGTAGTATATTTTACTGAGAAAAGTATGCATGTTTGACCTTTATCTTCCAAAAAAGAGGAAGGGTATTTGGGTGAGCCTTTAAGAGAATGTTAAGGGAAGTGTTGAGCTAAATCACTACCCGTTATGTGGACATGGGTTGTCAAAAGGGCGTAACTCAAGAATGAGTAAACTCAAGAAAGAACTGAGTATATTAATTTTTTACGAGCTATAGTGCCCTTTTTAAGAGTCAAAATTGATTGGAGGGTAACCGGCACCTCAAGTCCATCATTTCCCTTAAACAAACATCTAATCAAAATGTTGACACATCTTTTTTCTTCAGTATTGTTGAAAGGTCCAGTAATTATGCCCTTAGGGATGTCAATCCCCCTCCACATAGTGTTCTCATCATAGTGTTGATCATAGTGTTCTCAATCTTTTTAGGATGTATGGAGCGAGTGGGACCCCACGCTTGAGAAGGAGCTTCTTTTGTGTAATACAAGCATAGATGTTAGTGATGAAGTAAAGGAAATCCACTATATGTCTGATGATAGTGATGAAGTAATGGAAATCCATTATAAATCACTTGGATTATCATACACATCAGATGATCTAGTGAGGAGGGGGCCTTCTGGAAGAATGAGTGTTGAAGACGATGAGCGGTTGTCTGCTCATCGTCTTCCTATAAGAGTACGTGAAGATTTATTTCAGGAGATGCCCCCTTTCAACAATATAACGGTAAATGATGAACCAGAGGTTGAGATTGAATGTATACCACCCTCTCTGGTAGATATAATAGTATTGAACGATGAATACGATGATATTCAGATAATTGAACCGGAGATTGTTTATTTAAAAAGCATTGTAAATATTGATATTTCAAAAGAATAAAAATTAGAAGAATGAATTATTTTTTGTTATCTTTGATAGAAAACTTGGGTGTGGACTGATAATACTCTATGGAGTTATCTAACCAAACTGAACTATTCATGCACGGAAGTCTCTGATGGTATCCTTACTCTACATATAACTGGTATGAGAAAATTAAAATAATACGAACAAATTTATTGTATGATTACAATATAAAACTCATTATACATATCAATAATTAGATTTATCGTTAAATCATATATGAGAACTCTTCCACCACGATTTTCGTTGCTTAAAATCCTTTCCGTAGAATGACCTCTTATGTTGTCTCTTAAAGGGTCACTTTTTCTCTTCTCTTAGAACATATTCATCATAATATTCAGAGTTATATCTTGCTTTATACACATTTTTATTGGGTTTTCACTGCTGTCTTTTACACTATAGAGAAAGCCCTCTTTTCCCAGTCTCTTCTTTTGATCTTCCTTTTCTGTCATATCAAACCTTCTTTTATATGAGCTTACTTGCAATCGGTATAAATTTCTCTCCATATCACATATAATTTTTCTTCTTATTTCCTCCAGATTCTTCGCATCTATCTCTGCCTATATGCTGTCTAAACATGCAGTAGGTTCATGAGAATGTTCAAAATCATGAAAATGTCCTTTACAAATAGAACAGTTGCAATAAAAGGATATTTCTAATTCAACTTGTTCACTCATGTTATCACACTGCTAACTAAAAACTTAGTGAATTCTATTCACAGACTAATAAAAACTATAGTAAAAATCCTTTCCTTTTGTTCTCTGCAATCCTCTCCCGCTAATATTTCCGACCCTCTGATTGGCTTAGAAGGAGGCATGTACTTCCTGTTTCCCGTTATTGGATCAAAACATTCTCCCCACCGATTATGTAAATCAAGTTCTCGGAAATTCTCTCCCCTAGATCAACACATTCCACACTGATTATGTAAATCACCCCTCGTATCATTACACTTGGCCAAACAACAAGAACAAATCAATCGACCTTGACCCCATTAGACATTAATAAACCATGAAAATACATCAAAGTGAGAGAAATCCTGTTTTTTTATTCTCAGTGACAAAAACCATAAAAACATGCATAAATTGCTGTTGACATTCATGAAAAACAACAAATAAATTGACAAACACTCATAACCACCCAACAAACATCCTTAAAAGTGAGAAAAACCATGTTTTTTCAAGTGAGAAAAATCCTGTTTTTCATTCTTAGTGACAAAAACCATAAAAACATGCATAACTTATTTAGACCCGGAAGATTATGTAATAAATTTCTCAGAAATTGAGTTCCCCTTCAATTACGCAATCAATTTCTCAGAAATTCACTTCCCCTAGATCAATAAATTCCACACTGATTATGTAAATCACCCTTCGTGTCATTACACCTGGACGAATAACAACAAATAAATCGACCATGAAAATGCATCAAAAGTGAACGTGGTATACCACGTTTGGCACGGTAATATCTTCTGACATGTCAGAAAATTTACTGGAATGTAGCTAAGGTGTAGGGGCATGCTTGGAACACCTTATAAGCACTAATAAGCACTCCTATGATGTACTGAGGCGTCTGATAATGTTTTAAGCTTTTATTTAGAATAATTTAGGACTTTGAGAATTTGAAGATACGTCAGAAAATAAAAGGTTAATAAGAAAGATGTTTCCTGCAGGCCTATAAATTTCCATGCAGGCAGGCCAAATATTGCCTTAGACAGTATTTATTATTTATATCACTAAACTAAGATTTTCTGGACTTGTGAATAGGCTTTGACAAATAAAGCCCAGATGGTCAATTTTAGGGGGTGTTGCCCAGAGTCCCAGGCAAATGACCCAAAACTTGTAAAATTGAAATTTGCTCAGTATCTAGAATATCGCTAGTAGGGCTATCGCACTAAGTGTTTCTAGCCTTATTTACGATGAACTAATTAGTCTTCAGCTTGTTGAGCAGGTTGAACAATTAAAATTAGTCTCAATTTTTTTTCGACTCTAGCGATAAGAAGAGTGTACTTGCAGTTATGGAGTGCACCTAGATGCTGAAGGCTAGTTCAATGTAAAAAAAATAAATGCTCATTTCGCCATGTGCTTCTGGAATATAGTAGATACCTATGTAGGGAATCATCCGAAGGAGTTATAGAATTTTAGAAAATATATTAGAACGAGAAAAGGTACTTTGAATTCTCCAGTGCATGACGAACAGGGAATTTTCAGACATATCTTCAAAAAAGTAGTGAGAACTCGTTCTTTGTCTGACATATCTTCAAATTTATCGCGAGAACTTGTTCTTTATCTGGTTCTCACTACAAATTTTGAAGATATATCTTCAAAAATTATTTTTGAATTATTTTGTTCAGTATCTAGAATATCGCTAGTAGGGCTATCGCACTAAGTGTTTCTAGCCTTATTTACGATGAACTAATTGTTCTTCAGCTTGTTGGGTAGGTTGAACAATTAATTAG
>JAQQPU010010007.1:0-18085 GCA_029168905.1 Artemia sp. Kazakhstan ARC1039 | reverse complement strand
CCAAGTAGATCTCAAGCAAGAACTAGGAAACATGAATAGTAGGATCTAAAACTTAGAAAGTGATGTCCCGAATAAATGTTCCGTAACTGAGGTGGAAACTAAAATAGAAGACATAGTTAAAAGTTAGCTGAGCTAGTCTCATGGTGACAGTACAAAGAAGTTTGAAAGGGACGTGAGAAATATTGAAAGTGACGTGAGAAATATTATTCGTGAAAGGAATTACAGCCTTTAATTAGCACTGCATATCCTTTATGTAATTTAAACGCATTACATAATTTACACTTTTTTATAGTCATTAGCAAAAGTACAATTATCACAGGATATTCAGCTGCCCGAAGTATACAAGCATAATGGGCAGGTGTAAAACATTTATCAATGTTTACTGTCTCACTTCCAAAAAGAAATCGACTCGGGATAGAAAAAAATGTCTTCAAGGGACTTCACAAAATATGTTTAGACATGATGTCGAACAAAATGGCTGTCTATGTAGTGGATAAGAGCGAAACCACAATATGGTTTTGTATTGTCTCAATTAATTTTTCTATAGATTGAGTATAAGCTTAGGGCCTATGACAAAGAAGTTTCATACAATAGTCCAAACATGGGGAATTGATTCCCATTACATCGTTAAGCACTTTTCAAGAAAATATTTTTTTTGAAGATATAATTTCCGAAAGTCATCATCTAAAATTAATCTTTTTTCCAATTTAACTAGATTAATGTAAGATTTTCTGATTCTCAAATCTATCCATTTTAACACTGTCACTACCAAATGCAGACTCACCTTTTTTTTTTATAAATTGTTCTCTTCAATATATTTCGCCAGCGCATTTAACTCATCTTGTAGTCTCAGTATATGCACTATAATCACTTTGGCCGGAAAGCATAATTGTTCTTCCTACTTGAATTTGCTTAATGTTGTAACATATCCAGCATACATTTTGTCCCATTGTAGAGTTACTTGGCAAACCATTGTAATTTCTACTGCTACTTTAGGCACTCTAAGTTCTATTTCTTCAACAATTTCAATGTTAAATAATGTATAAGCATCCATTTCAGTGTTGACTGTCTAACTTCCAAAAAGAAACTGCCACTCGATCAATAAAAATGGCTTCTACCAGCTGGAATACTCTTCCACTAAATTCCCACTAAGGGCTTGTAGGAATCCAGCTTAGATTTTCCTCTAGATAGCTTTTCCAAATATATTGTTCATTGGAACTCATGGTTAGGATGCCGTCATCCAGTTTTTTACTTAGAACCATATTAATACAGTCTAAATAGCGCCATATTTCGTGCTCCGTGTTGATATGGCGCTTAAATTCTGTTTTACCGCAGGTTGTTTTCTTCAACCCACAAATAAAACAAGCAGATACTTTTTTAAATCTTGCACTGTTCTTACACGTAGCCATTTACATAGTCCTGCATATACAGCTGACCCAATGACACTGAAGCTTAAGATTGTGGTGCACAATCTCAGGCCAATATCAAATGCCATACGCCAGTAGTATTTTGGACAATTTATGCTAATAGGCACTAAAATTGTGAGAGAACCATCTCCGTTTCCCAGAAGCTGATGAAGTAGTCCCGTGAAACATTTTGGAATTGAGTCACAGAAATACTCCCAACTTTGGCCATCTCCTTGTAGGTTTATTTTTCTTCGGAAATGGCCCTTAAAAAAGTAAAATCCTACCACAGCGAAAGAATTCAACGAGGCCACTCCAAAAAAAAACAAGGAAGAGTATCCCCGCCCCGATTGAACATTCTTTAATAATTAGGATTTCAAAAATTCCCAGATGGATCAAAAATCCGTTCCAAGAAATATTAATAGTTGTTGCAAGCAGACACAAAATGAGGCCGACTAAACTCACTGTTATCTTAACCAACTCTTCCCTGAATAACGACAGCTGGCATAATAGTGACCCGATTAGGGTGAAGAATTCCAGACCACGAAGAATCACGTTTACGACGTTAAGGGCAAACACAGCAATCATTATTGTGTTCATGGGCACTGGGCTGTCATTGGCATAGGGCTCTGACATACAAGATTCATTTGTAGAAAATCCTGATTGAGGAGTATTAGTCACTGTGCCAAAAGAAAATCCTGGAGAAGAGGCTGGACCCGAAGATGATGGAGCATCTGTTCCTGATACAAAGGTATAAGTTGATGGGCTGCTAAAAAAGATTATTCCGTTGATTAAAGGGACAAAGCCAAAATACAATAAGTAAAAAATGGGGTAACTTTTTCTGAGTATTTTGACCATTTCTTGAATTTCTTTTGTGCCCTTGCTTCATCCTGGAATTTCCTGGCACAACCAAGGAAATTCAATAATTTTTCTTCTTTTTGGCACTACTGTCTTCTTTTTCCGCAGAGTAAAAATGTGTTTTGATTACAGCACTTTTCCTTTTCTTTGGTAAATGGCTGCTATTTTCCCTTGGCAACATGAACACAAATTTTTTGTGTGTGCCATCTTCCATTTTAATAGGTATCTCTGATTTACGGGTGTGAGTCGAGTTGCTTTGCACCCCTTTGAGCTCTTTTTCCATGCCTGTGTCAAGCTTTGATAGTCTGCATATTAACAAAAATAAGACATCGTAATATACGTTGACCGATTTTGGAAAATTAATGACAGTGCCTTCAGTTTTACTGGCAGCATTGGAGGCACTTTGCAGGGCTTTCATTATGGTTTTGCGTTCTATGGCGTGAAAAATCCATCCAGCCATCTGTTCACCATTGTCATTTTCAACTATTACCAATAATAGTTTTGCCGCCCTGGACAACAAATTTATTCTAAACTTCGGATCGTCACCCTTAATATCTTGGTGGAACAATGCTCCATTTGGAACTTTGAATCCAGCTGTTAGAAATGATGCCACAATGTGAGCATCTTTTGCATCAATAGATATTTCTTCACAGCTGCCATGTCCAGCATAAAATGCGATTAAAATATCCAGAATATTAATTATCAGTGGTCTGCAGTTTAGTTTTTCGATTGAATCAATGTAATTTGAATAATTGATTGGCCTGTCAATATGTGCCCTCGTATCAAATCCAAAAGTTTTTGACAACATACATAAGAGATCGACTATCTTTTGCATTATTTTACAATTAAGGAATCCACGTTGTACATATTGGTATTCTTTTAAGTTTTCGCTCTCTTTCCAGAACAATTTTATAGCATCTAAAATTTCATTAATTTTTCCTACGGTAGAATTTTCCTCGGGTGTTGGAACAGGATTCTTCATTTCTTTCAGTGTTTTCTCGGCATCAACAATTCTAGTGTAGAATAGCTCCAGTATTTGAGTCTGTTGTTCAAGTGGACTTATCAAACAGTTTAAGTCATCAGTGAATGTCCATTGCGACATTGAGTTACAAAATCTTTCTGCTAACTTTTGTTCCATGACAACAAGTTTGCTAAATATGAAATGCAATGAATCATCAGAGTTATATATAGAGAAAATGACGTCGTGTTTGATGCCCAGCTATGAAATTTATATAAGACCTTATGCTGCTGTGTATATAATACTAAAATGACATCATACTGACAGTACTGCCAAAATGTATGCAAAAAACCAAACTTTTGATGTATTTTTTAAAGTTTTTTGGAATTCCTATAAGAAATTCATCTTATGTTTTGCTTTCTCTTTGCCGACACAATTTTACACGTGGAGATGTTAAGAGTAATTTTCCGGGTAAATTTTCACCAGGATTGAATTGTCTAGAAAATAAATCTGTGGGGAGGAGGTATTTTTGCGTGGATTTATAGTCAGATTTCCTGGCATTATTTAAGAAATGAACATAAATTAAATAAAAATACAAGTTTTTTTTAACGTAAAGTAAGGAGCAACATTGAAAATCAAAACGAACAGAAAAGTACTAAAAACAAAATGAAAGTTCTACGAAACTTTGGCAAAAAATCCGAGGTGCTTAGGAAGAGCAATCCCCCCCCCTCATATTTGTAATAATTTCTCTTCGTTTTAAGTTTTAGTATTAAGTTTTAAGTTTTAAGTTTTAAACCCAGAGATGGGAGCCAGGAGATAACTTCATCCTGGTTTCAAATGTCCTTCTGATGTTAGACCTAATCTTTATATTTTCTAAATAATTTCTGAGTTTAACTTAAAAAGCCTAGTATCCTTTTAGCTTTAATTAGCTAAGTAATTACAAATTTGTTCCCAGTTGTTTTTTTTTGTTAATAGCCCTGTAGGCCTACGTGTTGAAATCTTGACAAGTAGCCTTGCAATATTTTGTCATGACTAAATTGATATCATTTCAATCTAATCAATCAACATAAAATTACATTTATATATGATGAGGCTTGAGCTTTATTTTCGTTATTTGATTGGCCGTTCTGTTCCTTGTTGGATTTATCCATGTTTCTCAATTTCAAATAATTTGCTTGATAGTTTAAAAGTTTTCCTGCGGGCAAAGCTATCCTGCATGTGGAAATTTAATAGTGGTGCTTCAAGTACTCCAAAAAAGTATTTAAGTATAAGTACCAAGTACTCAACCAAAATTGTATTTGAGTATCAGTACTAATTACTCGAAGTAAATTGTACTTAAGTACTTAGTACTTAAGTACAGAAGTACATGGCTTGAGGGCTGTGACATGGTATGATTACTACTACTAACAACTCACCGCAGCACCAAGCCACCTGAGGCCAACACAGCTACGCACGCTCCTCCTCCATCCCAATCTATTCAAAGCCTCCGTTTTTACACCCATCCACGAAGTTCCTATTTCCTTTAAATCTTTCTTTATGACGTCCTCCCACCCCAAAAGAGGACGACCTGCTTTCCATTTAGCCCTAAACGGTTGGCCGAAAAGAATAATTTTCGGCAATCTGTCATCCTTCATCCGCACAACATGCCCTAGCCACCTTAACCATTCCTTCATTATAGGCCTAGAGAGTGGCATTGAACCACATTTTTCGTATAGCCTATTGTTTGAAATATGGTCAGTCAACCGGGTACCCAGAACAATCCTTAAGCAATTTCTCTGGAAAACATCTAGCAAATTTTCATCAATTTTTCGGTGCGCCCATGCTTCAGAGCCATATTTCTTCATATTCTTCAAAAAAATTTTAATTTTCAAAAAACACCCTGAGCCTTGGCTATTCTAGTTTTAACATTTTCACTGCTCCCACCATCTTTACTAATAGTACTACCAAGGTACGTGAAAGTGCCCACCTGATCAATCTTTTCGTTACCCAACGTCACCTTTTCATCTTCACTTATTCCTAGCCTTAGTGACTTGGTCTTCTTAACATTAATTATGAACCTATTCTAGCAGCCTGAACTCACAAAACCTCTAAGACCGTCATTCATTTTGCTCACACTTTCATCTAGGATACTTAAATCATCAGCATAATCTAAGTCCAGGAAACTTTGTCCTCCTCATTTAATTCCGTAGCGTCCCATTGCCTTCCCTGTGCTCCTTAAAAGTCCATCAAAATGGTCCATATCAAGGGGGATAGAAGACACTCCTGTTTAACTCCTGCCTTAATACAAAACCAGCTGCTAACCTCATTTTCTACCTTAACCGCAGCATTTTATTCTCGTATATAGCACTAATCACTTAAATGTATTGGTATACCACACAAGGATAAAACCTTTACTAAAGATCGTCTATCAACAAAATCGAGCGCTTGCTCATAATTTATAAAACTGAGGACCCAAGGTGTTTGAAAACTCAGGTTCTTCTAAATTATTAGCCGAAGAGTGAAAATTTGGTCGAATTTGGTCGACACATCTTCTATCTTTTCTAAAATCGCACTTTTCTTCTCTTAAAACTTTGTCTACGGCATTTCTCAGTCTAAAAAGTATCGTATTACTAAGTAATTTACTACATACAGAGACCAGACTAATGCCTCGATAATTACCGCACTCACTTTTATCACCTTCCTTATAAAGTGGCTTAATTAAAGTTTTCCTAAAATCGTTAGGTCCTTTCCCTTTTTCAAAAATCATATTCATAACCTTCAGTATCTTATTTCTAACCTCAAAGCCACCATATTTAAAAAAATCATTTACCACTCTATCAGCAACTGGAGCCTTTTTATTTTTTAATTATTTTAGCACTGTTGCTAATTCCTCCTCACAAAACGAATCTTCCTTCAAACCCAAGATATCACAGAAATTTTTCATTTTCCTGTATATCTTTTCCTGCAACTCTATCCCGGTTAAGTAAATCCTCAAAATGTTCGGCCCATCTCTCTTTAGATTTTTCTTTATCGTTAATTGCGGCCGCATTCTTATCTTTAACTGGGCCAAGTCCAGATTGACTACTCCCTCTCAATTTGTTAACATGCCAGTACAATAATTTACTATTATGCCGTCTAATTGCATCTTCCATATCCTCGGTAATTTTATCCATGGCCTCCATTTCACACCTCCTTAGTTCATATTTCAATGCTTTCTCCACTTTCTTTACGTTCCTTTTGTTTTCTGATGATTTATCACTCAGAGAATTCCTGTACAAATCTTTTCTCCTTTCTATTAAATATAAAGCTTTTTCACTAATATTCTTAGCTGCAGTTCTAGCTTTCTTCCCTAAGACACCTTCAGCAACTTCACAAATTATTTTTCAAAAATTATTCCAACCATCTTCCACATTATGAAATTTCAAACTCCTAAATTTAGTATTCAACTGTTCCTGGAAAGTTTTTCTCAAATTCTCATCCTGGAGTCTAGCAACATCATAACTTCCCGGGAAGTAGTTACCCTTCAGATATTTCAGCTTTAAATTTACCCTTGACACTCCTAGATGGTGATCTTTAGTTTTAATATCAATAACGGCACCCCTATATACCTAGTATCTTGTATTGATCCTGCCAGTCTTTGGTTTACTATAACATAATCAGTAAGGTTTGCTGTCTTACCATCATGTGAATACCATGTGAATGTTAACTTATGAGCCATTTTATGACCAAACACCTTATTGATTATAATTAGATTGTTATACCTAGATAATTAGATTGTTATACCTATTCTACGTGTGACCCTTTCAGTTGCTCCTAAAACTGTAAACAAAATTCATCTGAGTCACTGTTATCTCCGTCAGTTGGTTTTACTGGGGCGTATACTACTATAACGGATACCCTGAAGTTTTTAGTCATAAAATGAGCATTTAGTATTCTACTATTAATATTTTCCTAGCCTAAACAAGACTTAGCAGCTACCTTATTTATCATGAGCCCTACTCCCTGTCTATGTTCTCCATCCTTCCTGCCTGAGTAAACAAATTATATATCACCTACTTTCATGGTTCCTACCCTTGGGGTATGAGTTTCTGAAACTCCTAATAAATCCAGTTCGAATCGTCTGAAATCGTCAGTCAAAATGTCGATACGATAGGCATTTTTTAACGTAGTAACATTCCAAGTTCCAATTTTCATGTTCTTTAAATCATTGAAATTATTTTTGCCTCAGGAAGAGCAATGATCCCGAATTCCAGTGCAGGACTGGTATCACTTACCTATTCAAGTCTACACCGAATTGCTTACATGGTAAAGAATATGGCTAGGACGTCAGGAGTGAAACTAACATTAGTTATTTCATTATTTCCAGTGGATAAGTGAAAAGAAACTCCATTCTAGTACCATCAGGGCTGAATCCAGGGGGAACTGGACCAACAAACATCGGTCATTTTTAGACAGATTAACATATCCATCAACAGATGACAGGTCTTCATTGGTTTGGATTCCGGAATACGGCGCCACAAATCTATCAATGAAGACTGAACTTAAACCATGGAAACTTTCCCTAAACAGTTGCCATAGCACTATGACCAATAGCATAGTATAATATCCCACTACTTCGAAAAACATATATCTTTATTGTAAAGAGGAGTCATGACATCTTTGTTTAGTTTTAGTAGCAAAAGCTTCTCAAACTTACTATTTTCTAAGTGGTTTCTTTTTCCAGTCGATATATCTCCTGGAGTGGAAAATAGGCGTTCAACAGGTGCAAATGAAAGGAGAGGGGTATTAAGTTTCTTAAACAGTTTTCCAACTTTTGGATACTTTTTTCAGAGAATCGAGGGTCCTCCTCTTGTCTTGAAGAAATTTGAAGAATTCAGAATTAAGAATAGTATCTATATTTAATTCTTGATCCCTGAAAGTATCATCATCTTCCATAAACGAATACAAATCATTAGTTTCATTGATACCAGACTTCTCAGCCCTTTCAGCCAGCTCTTCACTGGAGACAAGAATGGCTATTTTTTTCATCTTTAAGTACACTATACCTGTTATTTATTTTTTTTCTTGCAAGGCTGGAGTCAACGAACGTATCTTGAAACTCAGGTGAGAGCAAGTAGCTATGACTAGTTCACTGAAGGCTTCTCTCTTCCAATTCCACTGAGAAAACATGTGAGAAGCGTTCACGCAAACCACCTAAAATGACCTCTACTAATGCTAGAGCAAGCTTGAGAGTACGAATATTCTGAATGCATTTTAGTTTAGTCTCCGAACCATAAAGTTCTGGCAAAACATCACCAAGATAGCGATTTTTTCGCCTTTCAAAAAATCTAAGACTTGGCACACTGGATCTGTAACAAGCACATACTCTTTAAGCAGATCCCTCTCCACTGGTTTCAACTTTGGAAGCTTCAGTTCTTCACTAGCACTGGAAAACTTTTTTGCATCAGATATGGCTACAACACGCTTTACTGTATCATGGAGAGAGTTCCAGTGTGCAGCATTTGGTACGACTGGGCACCTTCCAGTAATTTCCAAAAACTTGTCGGCCCCTTTTGTGCTATGATTTGTCACATTCCACATGGTTTGGCAATTGGACGTGGAGGATTGATGAAGTCTTCTTGAAGATGGGAATTAACTGAAAATACTTTGACCAATATAATTAACTATCTTCTTTGTCCCTGGTGTGATTGAGCTACAAAGCCATGCTACAGTTCACCTCCCTTGGAATTCTGTCTGACTGTCAGCAACTTTGCTTCTGAAGTCTAAAATCAGTTGTGCATAATTACTGGACTGTTAAGGCTGTTGAAAAGATCATGGTAATTAGATAATAGTTGCCAAACAAAAGTCTATTTTCAGAAGCCTGATGTGTCCTGTAATTCACAAAACCAAAATTATTTGTTTTCTTTACCATACAAATACCTTCAGATGCTTGTGAAAGTTGGTAATGGCCTTAAGAGATTCTTTGATAGTCTTGCTTGGACAAATCCCGGTTCTTCATCAAAGGCAACGCTATAGCACTGCCTATAGTAAAGGCCATACGGCTCCAATGTTTTATTATTGTTTTTTTTCAGAGGCACTTCATATGGAAGGGTCGTCGGATAAATTTTGGAGGGGGCTCTTTCGATTGGAAATCGAAGTTCTAGTGTCCTTTTTAAGAGTCAAAAGTGATTGGAGGGCGATCAGTCCCCCTTCTCATGCCCTCTTTTTCGCAAATGCATCCGATAAAANTGGTCAACTTGTCATAAGGAATATGCAATGCAGGGGAAACGCTCTACGCTATTGAAGTGTTTCCGAGATTTCAAACTCACCAGCAGAGGCCCAAAAAGCTAAAGTAATGGCTTGTATGTTTTTTGTTACTGAAAGCAAGGAGCCGCATTAAAAAGAACAGAAATTATTCCGTAGATGAGGGGGCTATCCCTTCCTCAATCTTCACGCTAAAGTGATTTTTTGTCACAATACTTTAAGTACAGGCTGTTCAAACACAAGGCCCGTTGAATTTGAATGAGAGGTATTTCCAAATAATTTAAGACTTCACCGTAAAGAGTGAGGGTTGAGACAGAGATAGCCCCCCCCCCCCTTCCTCATATGTGGAACAATTTCTGTTCATTTTGAGTTTTACAGCTATTCCTTATTTTCAGTTCAAAAAACTTGCAGTTTTTTTTTAGAGGAAGTTAGGATGCATTGTAGTCAACCAGAAGAACTCTCACTTGGTATCAAAAGACATCGCCTAGATCCTCACACATTGTTTGCGTCGTTCTACTGGTAAGATGTATCGAGAGGTCTAGGTTTGCGAGCCAGCACCCTCTGAAAACAATAACCAGGTCAAAAGAAGAACCTGTGGTAAAGACTCGGAGAATATGTTGTGCCATTGGGTTTCCAGACATGATCTATGGAACGAAGACTGGTCGAAGAGGGTCAGAGGAGTTGCAGCCGATCAAACAAAATGGTCGCCAGAAGTCATTCCAAGGTCCTTTTGTGCCAGGCATGCAGTATAATCCTCTAATTCCCACCGGAAGTAAAGTAAGTGAGGAAGGGCAATACGACTTTTCACACATTAGAGACAGGGGGAGAGGGGATTGAAACTATCAAAATTATATCTTATGCATATATTCTTGTAGTCTTGATGGCCCAGATGAGTTCAGTCTCCTGAGGACTTTGTCTTCTTCCCTCACAATGCGCAAGTATGATGTCATACCAAAAGGTAGGAAAAATTTTTCATGTGAGTTTGTTCCAGTGCATTTTCCCTAAAAACTTAACTTTTATCAATGGGTCCTTCCTCCCTAATGATTAAAACAGAATATTTCTATGAAGATTCACCAGAAAGTGATTATCATCCTTTTTTTATATTCTTTCTTTCCTCGTACATTTTTCTTTTCTTTGTATAAGAATCCTCTTGACCAAAGGACTGAGGGATATAAGCTTTAAGCCGATCAGATAAAATAGCTTTTTACTCTTTTTAAGCCTTTTCAAGCGAACTGGGAAACAGAATTTGGCCTTTCTTTGGGCCCTCAATCCCGGGACTTACGGTTTTTAAATTTTAAACGCTTCAGAAAAAGTTTCTTGTCTTTTTAAGCCCTATTTTCCAGTAAGCCAATAATTTCCTCTTTTCTATCTGCATTGGGGCCACCTTAGCCTAAGGATTTGAGGATAGAAGTTTCAAGCCATTAAAAAAAAAAGAATTTGATCTTTCAGGAGAACCAATTTTTCGCTTTTTCTTGTACATCAGGGTATGCTTGATCCCTAGGATTTTACGATATAAGCCGTGAGACGATCAGAAAAAAAGTCATTCACTTATTTTGACCCTATATATATATATTTTTTTTTTGAGGAGGGGGGCTTTGCCCTAAACAACTTTTTTTGGGTTGTTCTTCTTGGTCAATAGACCTACGGCTGCAAGTTTCAAAATAATCAAGTCGAAAAGATTTTGAATGTGAACCTTTTGAATATCCGAGAGAAATGGTTATTGGGATCTTTTTTGTATGTCTGGGAGGCCATGGGGAGACTCGATGGTAAAAAAGGGAATGAAGCAAGGGCGGATTGCCCTTCAATCACAAATGTTAAAAGGGGGACTTGAACTTCTAATTTTTAATTGACTAAACCCCCTCCCATGTTAATATAAATATAAAACAAAACCAAAAAAAAAATGCATTTCTCGAGCATTTTGCTAATTCAGAGAACGGCACTGCAACAAGACTTCAGAAAGTAAGTATACTAATAGTCAGAAAATAGGACAAACAATTAGAGTCAACAAACATTTGTTCCTGAATAGCTTGAGACTTAAAATGTAATTCCCGTAGTCAAGTGAATCCTGTCTTACAAGACAAATTTTTACTTAGGGGAGTTGTGAACAAGGAAGGAGGGCAGAGGCGGTTTTTGGTGAGAGACAGAGGGGGAAATTGCCCAAGGCAGAAAATTTAAAATAAACAATGTAATAATTATAATCGTTTTGTAATTATTTTAATTTTATTTTCATTAAAATAAAATAGAGGGCGCAGTTAATAAATAAAACAATTAATACATTATTGATTAAATAATAAAATAAAATAAGTAAAAACAATAATTTAAATGATAAACATAAAAAATATTTAAAACGTAAACAAGTAATTAATTTATGAACTGAAAAAAACCTTTATTTAGGTTTATGTTGCCTGTGCTACTTTCGGTATGTTATTGTTCTGCTCTTCAACGGTTTTAATAAATCAACAAAAAAGGAAATGTTTACTATTACTCCATAGCTGAAATTCAGTTCTGTCCATCTACCTAATTAAATTTTTGAAATTCAGCGTACAGGATATTTAGAATTAAAAATACGTTGAAATTGATTGAAAAAGGAAAATTTTCCTATTTTATAAGCAAGTTCGGATCCTTCTCTACAAAAAAGTCAAAATAATATAATAATTTTGGTTCGGTGAACGAACAGATACGATATTGATGAATGCAATGATAAAAGTAAGTATCTTCCCCTTTTGGTGCAAATTATGGCTGCATTTTTGTCTCAAAATTGGTTGTTTCAGAGGGAAAATATACCTTAATTTGTAAAAATTTGGTCTGAAATTTTGTGGGAAACGGGGGTGGGGGGTTGGGGGTTGTGTGCACTAATCAAGATTTTGTCCCGGGCAAAAGAGAGGCCAGAACCATCACTGTAGGGGGGAAGGGTTCCTTAACATGGTCAGTATATTTCTAGTAATGGATAATCAATATTCTACAGAATGCTGACATCTAACACAGCTATTCACACACACACAGATGCATAGGAATAGGAGTACTATAAATATAGGCTGGAAAGGCCAGGACAGTTTCTTGTGACAGAAGAACATATGTAAAGATTGGTAATACTCTTGTCTTCAGCCTTTAATGAGGGAAACACGACAAAATTCTTGCATTATAATATGCAGACAAAACGGATTTTCTAGGTTGCTTCCACATTAGTCCAAGCTTTTCCACTATATTTTTTTGCTTTTAGTAACGCCATTATCCATTATTCAATTTTTACCTGACCTCATATTTTAAATATTTGCGATTTTGAATTTTCAAGAAAGATTTGCAAACATCAGTTTCAAGGATTCTAGAAATCTATAAAGGCTTTTTTGTTGTATATTTGCTCAAGCTGTAAGAAAACCTTCAAGGACAGGAGTTTTTTCTTTGATTCAATTAGTTGTTCGCAAAATTATTTATCAAATTGAGAAAGATATGGATGACGCTTAATTTAGAAGTTTCAAATATGGGATTTCCATGGTTCTAAAGTTCCATACGTTTAAATTTGTACATAGAGCCGGCGGTTTTAGAGAGGGGACATTTACCCCAGGAGCAGAAACTTTAGGGACGAATAATTTCAAATAAATCATCTAAAGGTTAGAAAAATTCTGTAATTTTTGATTTTTATTTAAGTAAAGAAGAGGAAAGAGTTAATAAAGCAAAATAACAATATAATAAGACAACAATAATTAAAATAATTGAATAACGAATTAAAAAACAGATTATTAATTAATAAATAAATCAAAAATTATTTTTTTAATAAATGAAAATTTATTAAAATGTGGCCTAAAAATTTTGTGGAAGACAGAGGGGAGGGGTGGGGGTTAATCTATATTTCACCCCAGGCAAAAGAAATGCCATAACCAACAATGTTAGTGCATAGGAATCCTAAAAATTGAAACAACATTGTAAAAAAAAAAATATAAAAAAAATAAGAAAATACAATTGACAGAAATGCGGATTAACCATTGAATTGACCCTTACAATTTCCACTTTAAAGAATATAGGTAAATGTTTCGAGCCAAACATTTGGATTTTTATGCATATAATTATATTTGTCAGAACTTTCCTTGGTGGATGAAAAACTCAACATACTTTTATTAAGCGCTAAACTAACCTGACCTAAACATTAGAGTGACTTCACTTTTTAAAGTAAAAAACAGATTAAAAAGAAAACTTACTTCAAATGCACGAATGCCACTTCGAGCCTTCTCTTGAATAACATAGAAATTCGAAGGAGATTCCACATTTGTGACTACCACATTTGCTTCAAAATTGCTTTGGATTTGAAGTTTTTCATAAGAAGTTGGATTCCCAGGAGCCAAGGAACAAATAGATTTGGATGCAATCAAATCCTTCAATATATCTACAACATTCCTTGATTCATAATATAAATGAACTTCAGGGGGATAAGTTTTCCCAAATTTACATTCAAATAGTTTTCCTTTTGTATAAGCTTCAAATTTTTCACAAAAAATTGCTTCTGCTTCGAAATCAATAAGTGAACATCGAACGGAGTAAGTCTTTAAATTTAGAATTTCGTTGGGTATCTCATATAGATGGTCAAAAGGCAACACTTCTTTACGTCCGTAATCTACATAGTACACATGTACAACTTCAGGCGACTTGACTTTAGATATAACAGCACGGTAATATTTTCTATCTGAAGATGATTGGGCTACACTTGCTAATGTTTCTTGGCCTTTAGTCAAAGGCTGTAACCTATGATTCTGGGCAATCCTTGCGCTGAGATTCTCTATTTCTTGAAGATCATCTGCCAATTGGATACTAAATTTCAATGGTCCTTTGTCAACTGAAGATACCCTAATTTTGTAAATTACATCCATGTCCAAAACAAGGGGTTCATACGTTCTTTTAGAGGTACTCTTAATTGCGGCAGGTAGTGGTGCGTTGAAAATTGGTGGAGCCTGGTCAAGAACTGGTACAAGAAGCCCTACTTTCATTTTAGCAAGAATATCTGCATTATAACCGTGTTCATTCGCCATTATCACTAAGTCTATACCTCTTACTTTCCTTAGTTTTCTTATTGCGAAAATTTGGTCTTGGAGAAGGTCTACAAGCATAGTATGATAAGTGTCTCTAAGGTGCTCAGAAGGTAGTTGAAGCCCAGTCAATAGATATTTTACAACAAAAGGCGGGAAGGACATCTGAGTAGCAAATGACTGTCAAGAACAGAATGCTTTTCTAAGGCTCCTTTTTCGTGTGTGTACTGATTGAAAAGAAGTAAAAAGACAAATAAAAAGGGCAAAATAAAAACATATACAGATGGTTCCGTCACTATCACTCTTCGTCACACTCCTCGTTATTTGCTGTTAGTTTTTTAGCAAAATCAAAAAAAATTATGAGAACACACCCCGTAATCATTATTATCAAACACACGATAATAATCGCAAATTTAACCCATTCTCCTTTAGATATCGGCTGTTCTATCTGCTCCGAAACTTCACACTCTTTTTCTATACGTAGAGACACTCTGTTAATACCTTCAATAATACATTTGGGGATCTTGCAGCTTTCCAAACAGTTGTACACATTCATAGTTTTATTAGCAATAAAAGCCTTGTATGACCTGAAAATATACAATTATTTATAATGTTAATAGAGAGGTTTGTTCATTGAGCGTTATATTTGTAGCAATCCCGTTCAAGTATGAGTATATACAGGGACAACCTTTAAGAGAATTATACGGGCTTTCAAAAGGTGGACTATGGAGGAAGGAGCTTTCTGTCATATTTTATATATTTCTGTAAATACATGATTCTTCCGTTATCCATAATTTTATATAATTCATTTTCTTTTTAGATATTGCCAAACTTGTACACACACCCCCCCCGCCCCCCTTCCCAAAAAAAACAACAACAAACAAACGTAAATGTCCAACACAAAGTTTACAGCGTTTTCCTTGAAAAGTGGCCACTAGCCTCTCCATACTTTTGAAGATAGGCCTTGTCAGAGATAAGCCCATTGTTTTGACTAAGTAACATGCGAGGTGTCTTCTATGTGTTATTTATTTGTATTTCCTCCTCCAGCTACTTCTTAAGGAATGAATGATCTAAGAAACTTGGGCAGGGTTGGAAATCAAAATCCCTTGTTGATTTTAAACGATCGAAAATGATCAGTCGGTAATCAGCTCTTGTATCTTTTTAGCACCCGGGCACTTGATACAAACAAGCCCAAATTGTAGACTGAATCGATGCAAAGCATGCTAAGTTCTGCAAATCGTGGCAAACAAAGACAAATCTTTGACTCCTTAAGGAAACAAGCCAATTCTGGACTAAGTGCAACAATGAGGTAAAACCGATGGCCAAATTATATTATGGTAAATTGTCCGGATACGGGGCAATATGCCTAATATTCTACATAGAATTGGAGTGGGAATGGGGATATTGGAGGGATCCTGGTTCACTTTGGTTCTATCGGATGCGGGGCAATACGCCTACCATTCTACATAGAATTGGAGGGGGGATGGGGATGTTGGAGGGATGCTGGTCCACTTTGGTTCTATCGGATGCGGGGCAAGATGCCTACCATTCTACATAGAATTGGAGTGGGGATGGGGGTGTTGGAGGGACACTGGTCCACTTTGTTTCTATAATCACTCAGATTAAAAATCCTTGCGTTATTAGTTCAAAATAGATAAAATACGCCAACCTTCTACTAAAAGTTGGCAGCAAGAAGAGAAAGGACAGGAATGGCCAGAAGCCAACTTTGTGCCTCAATATTGAATTTCCATGTTCAAACAAGGTTTTACCAATTCCGTGGTTGACGGATTATTTTTTTTTTGAAATAGTGCTCTGCCAGATATCCTTCCATATGTTCTTCTCTTCTGCCATATTTGGGTATATTGTCTCAAACTTCACGCAAGTGTCTTTCGATGTTTTGTGTGTGAGCACCTGTTGCGGGGTCAACCAAATTTATGCTGTGGTTGACGCGTAAATGCTGATAGCCCTGGCTAGCCAGGCAATCGTAGGCCGTCCAACAATCACTGATAATTGTTGTCCCTGGTAGTAATTCCCAACAACGTGGCACTACTTCTATCCGGCACAGAAACCATGAATTAATTACCAGTTCCTCGCTCTATTCCACCAAATACCCAAGCACCCGTGACAATCCGACCACGATTATATTTACGCTTCCCAAATTTGGCTTCATCTATCTCAACAATGACCCCTTCTCCTCCCAAAGGAGCGGAGTTTGAATGACATATGCACATACAAACCTCTCTGCAGAACTGGCTCCAATCAACAAAGGTTTTTTTTACAAGTAACATTGTTGATCATGAAATCCTCCTTTAGAGGCGGTATTTGAAGCCAAATCATTAAAAAACGGAAATTTTCTAGCAAAGAAAGGTGTAAACCAGCCATCCATGTTTTGTCATAGATCGATTTTGAAAAATTACACTTTACCGGAAAATATTTGCGGCCACCTCGGATAGGCATAAGCCTAGATTTCTGGCAACAGAACGAATTTCTATATTTTATGCAAATCTGGCCACAGTTATCACAGTCCCTGCTTCTCAATAACATGCCATGGTTATAATACAACTCTAAGACAGCCTCAACTGTAGAAAACTGAATAATACCACCACAGAAATTTATTTCACAAAAATTGCAAGACATATTTCAATAATTGTCATTTACAAACTGAAGCTATAACTCGTAATATCAATTGCGGCTTTCATAATTGTTTCATTGTTGAACGGCGGGAATAGTCGAACAAAGATAACAGTGAATTGGGTTATGAATATATTGGAAAGATAGGTCAATTTAGTATGCGTTTTTCCTGCATCTGAAATAGTCGCTTCTTAACAGATGCAAATTTCCTAGTGTTGAGCCTACATGGTTGACCCAACGATTTGGCTTGTTTAGTCCCAGGTTGGATAAATTTAACTTTGGCAGAAACCGTAATGCTTCCGGGTCGGCACTGATGTATGTTCAAAAAAAAAACTTAAATGAAAGCTTACATTTACTTTATACAAGCATGTTTTTTTTTTAGTTAACAACATTTCCAGATACCTCGCTATTCTTCTGTAATTTTTTAGTGGCCCTATTACCTAGAAATAATTATTTTCTGACTTCAAACTGTCCAAATACTTTACCCCCAATCGAAATAAATTTCGTAATAAATTACTAAATTGGAAGTAAGCTGCTTTTTGTATGGCTCTAGGTGGTTGGCCAATGAGGATAATTTTCGGCAATCTGTCATCCTTCATCCACAGGACGTGTCCTAGCCATCTCAGCGTTTTTCTCTCATTATAGCCCTATAAAGTGGGATTGAACCACATTTTTAATGCAGCTCACTGTTTGAAATACGGTCAGTCAGACGGGTACCCAAACGGCCCAGATGAATGGAGTTGTTGGGGCGCCTTCGAAATTTCATATGATATCGGGTTTAACGTAGTGAAAATTTTCCATGAAGAAATTATATAAAGAAAATACTATGATAGGCTACCGCAAAGACTATCCAAAAACTAGATGTCAACACCTACAGTCCAACTGGCTGGCAGATTTCAGACAGAAAATTGGAGTTGTTCAAGCGCCTTATTAAGGTATGATAGAATCCTCAGAAATATTAAATCCACAACAATCACCATGTTCTTTTCTGAACAAAA
>JAQQPU010010006.1:0-22039 GCA_029168905.1 Artemia sp. Kazakhstan ARC1039 | reverse complement strand
GGATCCGCCCTTGGTCACGGATGCGTGTTTATTTATTTATTTTTTTCTTTGTTCTTCCCAGGGGTAAGTGCATCGAGCCAATAATCATAGAAGTTCAGAGAAGGGCTCATTTGAATGGAAACAAAATGTTTTAGTGCTCTTTTAAAGTCACCAAAACAAACGGAGGGTAATTATTCCCAATACCACGCCCATTTTTCCTGAAATCGTCTGCTCAAAATTTTGAGATAGCCATTTTGTGCAACATAATTGAAAGGTCCAAAAACTATGCATTTGGGGACGATATGACCCCCCAAAGCCACGGGGGTTTCTTGCAATATATTTCTTACGGGGAGGATTTTCCATTAGGAGGGAAGTTTCTGAGGATGAATCTTCTAACGGAAATTTAACAGAGGGAAATTTTCCAGACATATACAATTCGTCTTATTTGTCTTACTTTCTCGTAGGTGACTTCATTTTAAATATGGCGATGCTCTGGGGCAATTTTCAGGTTCAGGTTCATTTATTTTTCAATCATATATACATAATATACCAAATATACAAATAGCTCGCACAAAGACAGGCTCGTTTTACTCATATATTACATAAAAAAAAACAAGTTTTTTACACTGAAAGTAAGGAGGGACATTAAAACTTAAAATGAACAGAAATTATTCCGTATATGAGAGGGTCTGTCCCCTCCTCAACGTCTCACTCTTTACGCTAAAGTTTTTTTATCGTTTTAAAAAATAAAGTTGAGAGACGGAGTCAAACTTTAGCGTAAAGAGGGGTGGCGTTGAGGAGGGGACAGGCCCTTTCATATACGGAATAATTTCTGTTCGTTTTACACAAATTATTTGCCTTGATCTTTCTTGTAGCAAAAAATACAAAATTCCACATTTTTGCAGATAACGGCTTGAAACCTCTACAGCAGGGTTTTCTGATACACTGAATCTGATAGTTTGATTTTCATCAAGATTCTATCACTTTTAGGGGGTGTTTCCCCCTTTTTTCGAAAATAAGGCAAATTCTTTAGGCTTGTTACTTTTGATGGGTAAGACTAAACTTGATGAAGCTTATATATTCAGCAATCAGCGTAAAAATCCGATTTTTATGATGTATCTACTGGTATCAAAATTCCATTTTTTAGATTTTCGGTGACTACTGAGCCGGGTCACTCCTTACTTACTGTTCATTACCACGAAGTGTTTGAAAGAACAACTAAAGAAATAAATGGTTACTCAATCAAAGAAAGACATGACAAAGAAGGGGAAAAAATAATAGACGTAATATTAAATACTCTCCACGCCACAGCAGACACCCCACCCGACGATACAAAAAAATGAAAAGCACATTTTTTTTTTCTCAGCCAGCAATGGGACAACAAGAGGGAAGTCAAAACCCAAGATAAAAATAAAATTAATAATAATAACAATAAATAATTAATAACTATCCAAAAGGAAAGATTTAGCTTATTTTTTTAGATCCCAAACAAAAAATCAAAATCGAAACCAGACTCATATCGATGCAGCAACCACATTATTTCTCAGAGAAAAAACAGGACCACTCTAAAATAATCAATGGCTGATGTAGTTTGCGTTTATTGCAAGTTAAATGTAAAATCTGGAGGTAATGCTTAACTTTGAATAATAAAGAATTAAGAGTAACTACTATTTCAACAAGAAGAATAATCAATAAACAATATAAACTCTTTATAGAGAGCTTACTGGGAAAGGAAGAAAACTTTTTAAAATACGAAGTATCTTGTTTTGTTGTCTTTGGAGTGGAATAAAACGGGATCTGATAGTATTAAAGTAATTAAATGGACAGTAATTTAGGTAAGAAAGAAAAAGAGTAAAATAAATAGAGCGCATAGCTTCTGGAGGCAAAACGAATTCCAAACGCTGCATAATACCTACACTCCTTCCAAGCTTCCATTTTACACTATTAATATGTGGCACCCAACTTAAATTTGAGTGAACTAGCACACCAAGGTAACGAATAATATCAAAACGTGATGCCTCTATACTTGACACAGAATACTTAATCAACTTCAGAGTTGAGAGTGCCTGTGATGTATGTGAATATACAATAAATTTAGTTTTTACGGTATTCAGAGCTAGCCTATTTGCCGTAAAGCATGATACTAGCCTATCAAATGCAAGAATTAAGTTATGTTTGACGCTATCTTCATCATCAGCGAAGTGTCATCAGCGAAGAGTAAGGTCAGCCCTAGGTCTACAACTGAATTGTTAATATAATTAACATAGATTAAAAACAACAGAGTGCCTAGAAATGAACCTTGGGGCACTCCGCCACAGGGGGGATTCCTCCATGACCTGAAAAATGAAAAAAAATTAAATAAAAATCCACTTTTTTTTTAAACGAAAGTATCCTAAGGAGTATTTTTCAGGCAGAATCGTCCGCAAGAAATTTTCTGTGGGAATTTGTAGCGAGGATGGAATTGTCCGGGGGGACGAATTTTAAGTAAGAGGAAATTTTCATGGAATAATTTTTTATTGGGAAGAAGGAACTTTTCATGGAGGGAGAGTGGATTTCTTGGGATTATTTGAAAAACGATCAGAAATTAAATTAAAAAAAGTTTTTTCTACTGAAAGTAAGGAGTAAAATTAAAACCTAAAACAGAGAGAAATTATTCCGTATATGAGGGGGGCTACCCCTTATTTATACCCCGCTCTTTATGCTAAAGTTCGATCTCTTGTCCCAATTCCTTAAGAACAACTCCTGAGACGTAAGGGCCGTTTAATTAGAACCTGAACCTTTTTAAAAGTAATAAAAACCTTAGCGTGAAAAGAGGGGTAGTGAAGACGGGGCAGCCTTCGTCATATAGGGAATAATTTGTGTTCGTTCTAGGTGTTAATGTTTCTCCTTACTTTCAGTAGAAAAAACTCATTTTTTGAAATCTAATTTCAACAATACGACTAAAGAAGAGGTCGCAACAATTATGGCGTGACAAGGGCGCAAAAATAGATAATGACAGCTGAAAAACGTATTACAAATAGAACTGAGATGAACACTTAAATTGAGTTTACACAATACGAGTTTACACTTAGTAAAACCAAACTTTACAATTGTCTTCCAAATAACCTTCATTCAGGGCCGCTCCTAGGTTTGGTGGCGCCAAAGGTAAAATTGATTACCCTCCTGGCTCAAACATAAATAAAAAAAACAACTGGGGTCAGGGCAAAAAAAAATACTAGCTAAATAGGATTTTATAAAAATAAATAACTTAACATAAATACCACCTAATATTATCATGTAAATATACTCTTTATTTCACTATAAAAATCCTTTATAACAATTGGGGAGTACATAACCTTTTATAGCCTAATCACATGCATAGTCCAGATGTATCCCTACAGCTGAAGAGATACTAGAAGTTAAATCCTCTCTCCATATTGATAGGAAGAACCGCTCATCAGAATTTGGCCCTAAAACCTTTAAGAGTTTCCAGAATTCCTTCCCCAGAGAAAGGAGATCCGCTGACATTCCCAACTTTCCTAATATTTGCGTGCAAAAATGCAATAGTAGATAACGGTCCTTCCATTTTGTGTGTACTGTGTAATTTAATATTTACAGGGAATTGTGGCAAAGTGACCTCTAAAATAGGACGATACTCATATGCCTTATCAGAGGTCCCAAGCCAGTTAGCTATGTACTAATTTTTCGCTAAAGTAGGGTCAAAATGGATATTTATCTATTTGTAGTAACCATAACTCCGAGATTCTTTTGACATTATTATTTTCGTCACAGTATCATTCTATAAAGTTTCAATTACAATTGGAGCAAGTCATTTGTATGTAATTTTCTCCTTGTTTGTAAGAAAAAAAAACTTGGAAAAATTAATGTTAGCTTGTTAATTTTTACAAAATCTTCGGTTGATACGTTAATCAAAGCCACTAGGCTATGGGCGTAGGTTTAGTAATTATATTCTTTTGAAAGTATTACATTTGAAATCTTGCGGCGGTGTTTGCTTGTTATGTTTTTTTTTTTTTTTTATTTCTCCGATGTAGTTTCTTATTACATCTACTGTGGATAAAATACCCGTCTTAACTGTAAAGCTTGAAGGTCTGAATGACTATTTTATATATATATATATTCTGTGTTTTTTTTTCTGTAGAATACACAATATACTATAATATAGTGCAAATTTTTTTAGGAATTATATCCTACAAATTACCTTGGGTAATTACTCTGCGTTTTAATTTCGATTTTCTGTATTTAATTCACTAAAAAATTAGCTTTTTTATTAACTCCTTAAATATTTTTTTAACTTTCATAAGGTCTGATTATAAAATGTGACAGCTAGTTTTCGTTGTTGGAAGAAATATAAATTGTACTTGTCTTGAACGATTTTTGGGGAGCTCTGACATCGAGATATTGGTAAACCTTACTTCTTTCAATTGGAGGTCTGAAATGCAAAAACGTGGTTTAGCACAATTTTGAGCCATCCTAGTGGAGTGGTTAGCACCCTAGACTTGAAATCCTTTGTCCTTGAGGACAGGGGAATCCTGGTGTCACTGGTTATTTGGTTTGGAACGGGGGCCAGTGGCGTGATTCTATGTACTTAGCCAGAGTCGACCCAGCTCTAAATGGGTACCTGGAGAAACCTAGGGAAGGTAAACAAGAAGGATATGTGAAAGCAAAGGATGGCTGGCCTCCAGCTCCCCATTGTACTTTCTGGTTGAAGGACCATAACACGCCCATAAAGGGCCAGTTCAGCACTGCCACTAGGAACTGTAAAGGCCAATGCCTCTTTACCTTTAATTTTCGTTACTATTCTATTGAAGGAAAAACAATGGTAAAGTGGACATAAACATTGCTTTTTCTGAGTATTGTAGTGATGGGAAGAGACCCCAGGGAATTGTAAAGTAGGTATAGAGTATTCAAAGAAGTGAAATGCTGGTTGCAAGACAAAGAAATCCAGACATGGAGTAAGATATACACATCAGATTTCCTTGAGATTTCATGTTGATCTTTGCCCTATGATGACTTGTTCTAACAAGTTGTGCAGTTTTGCTTATAGCGTTAGTAATTTTAAATGTCGTATTAATTATTTTGTGCCTTTTAAGCGTTTTTACCTTTTATGTCGTTTCAATCCTTTTAACCTTGATCCAGCATTCGATTATCATATTCCCCTTGGAGCTCTACCCCTTCCTCCCTCCCCACCAACCCTTCCCAATCCGTAGATCTATCCTTCCTAAAATCTCAGCCTCCCGCATTTCGACTATAAGCCACACCGTCCCACTTCGTAACATATTTTTGCCATTAGAAGAAACTTATCTTACACAATCGTTGAAACATAAGGATACTGTCTGCCCAAGGACTAAGGTGAAAACCAAGGTAAAAGATTACTCTTCTGAAATTTTTGGTCTGCCTAATTGTTCTTATAGTAATGTGGAAACTTTAAATGCGGATAAGATTATTGAGCTGGAGAATTTAGCTCAAGGAATTGGGCCCTCAATAGTAGCGGTAACAGAGGTTTATAGGCAAAACCCGGACATACTCAGTTTGTCCGGTTATAATAAAATGATAATGTTACGCCCAGATTACCACTCGCTTGCGAAAAAAGGAGAAGGCCTCGTAATTTATATTAATAAGAAAATCCCGGCTGTTAAGATAAAGGTACCTATGCTTGAGAACTATGACAAGATTCTTTGGGTGTTTACAAAACACAAACAACTGCCCTCCCATTATATTGGTATTATTGTTTGTGTATTTTATTAATCGCCAAGACAAGATGTCAGTTCTCAAAAAGCTTTCTGGGAAAAACTTCAATTCAGCACTGATTACATACAGGGTAAATACCCAAGGGTTGTATGTTCTTGCTACACCGCTAACGAACTACGACTAGAATCTTTGGAAGCAGGGTTAGGTCTACAACAGTTAGTTAACTGCCCGACAACAAAAGGTGAAATGGCTCTGGACCGCATAGCTACTTACATATCTCAGTTCTATAGGAAACCCTCACCAAGCTCCCCAATAGCAGGAAGCTAGCACTTTACCCTTGAGCTACAACCTACAAGCAAAGTCCGGGTCACGTACACTACAAAAACAACTATGAGTTGGCCAATCACAAATGGCGGATTGTTTTGTTTCGGCAATTGGCTCACGACTAAAAACTGGGACGGCATAAATTCTACGGCCAATACTGATGAAATCGCCACTGCTTTTCAAGAAAAGCTTCTCGGCAAGAACCGTTTCTATTTCCCTGAAAAAGTTAAAAAACGTTTTTCAACAGACCGTCCATGCGTTGCAAAATTAATCAAAGCACTAAGCAGGAAAATGAGACAACTTTTCAGGGGGAAAACACGAAAGAAGCTGCTAACCTGAAGAATAAAATCAGAGGAATGACCCGCCAGGCAGCAGCGTTGTACTAGCAAAAGGAAGTATCTCATTTATTGGATTCTAAGCCTGGACAGTGGTACAAAATGATAAAAAAAAATGACAGGTAAAAAGCAGACTAGACTGGATTTTGGCTATGTTGAGCCGGATAAAGAAACTGCAGATCGCCTAAACACTCACCTGCAAGGGCGTCACTAGCCTTTTACCTTGGGGGGGGGGGGGGGGTCAAAAATGTGCCAACGAAATTGGGTACGGGCCTACGACAGCAGACATTTCTTACCTTGTTTGTATTGTGTTAAAATAATGTTTATTATTTGCGGAAGATTCTCATATATTGTAGAGAAAAACTCAGGTATAAAAGTAAAACCAAGACAAAGAAAATAAGCTAAACTTTAAGGCTGCGCGGCTTTTCAACTTTCCACTTTTCTACAAGTAGTTTGAAGTCAATTTTTTCCAGTAGGCCGTTTTCTGACATCATGAGCATGAGATGGTCAAGTCAATCATTTCCCATAGTTGACTTCAATCTGTTTTTTCATCTTGCTAAATATTCGTTCACCTTTGGCCAATGTCATAGCTATAGTTTTTGCAAAAGTAAATGCTCTGTAACTAAAGGCAGCCCTCGTTTGTTATTTTTCGCTAGACAGAATAATTCGGCAAACTCAATGATTCTTCCAGCATTTTTGCGAATCTCTACAAAAAGAAAGATAATGTTCCCTCTGTGGGCTAGGCATCTGAGATATTGAAAATTTCTTCCTAACTTCTTGGAAATATGAGCGTGTGTTCCCTCGAAGCGCCCACTCATGTTACTTGCAAAATCGTAACGTTAAAATACTTGTTTTTCTTCATTGATACAAGCCTTCCGCCAAACTCGTAGAATCTGTTTTGCAAAATCGGCTCCTTTCTTTGACTCATAATCCTCAATGACGAGTAAACGCTATTTAGTGGCTCCCTCTCTATCAATGTACCGCACACCTACAGCTAAACACTCTTCATGGCTGACAGCGGGTGTTTCGTCTGCAATGACGCCATAAAACTTCATTAACCTCTGGTATGATTTTTTGAACTGGCTCTGTTCTGACAATCGAAATTAATTAATTTTGACTACTACCCGACAGATAGCTGGTGAAATTCGGCTTGTTCTGTTTTTTTTTTTTCCTCCCTTGGTCCATTTCGATGTTGTATCTCAAAAGAAGATTGGCTAGCTCAACGTGATTTTTACCGTCATAAATCTTCCCATGAAAAGCCAGCTCTTGTTTACCTAGAGTGGTGGTAACATCTAGCAACATGTATATAATGCGACACCCCTCTTTCGCTTTCTTTTTTTTGACTCTGTATTTTTCATTAGTTTATCCGTGTTAACCAAACTTCGCACTGACTTAGCGCTCTCTATAAAACTAATAAGATCACCTACAGAGGCTTTGTGACCTTTTGATTGGAAGTGAGTGATGATCATTCTAGGCTTGGCGCCCTTGCTTTGTATTTTGAGCCAGTTCCTAGTTCCTGTTATAAATGAAGAATATTTGTTTCTGTATTCGGGGTCAGGGCCAGTTGGAAACAACCAACAGGCAAAGCAGTAGCCTAGATCTTTCTTGACACTATACTCTAGGAAGCGGGTATTCATTGTACCAGTTTATAAGAAAACCGCAATTGGTGTTTGGAACTCTAGGCTTGGATTTTTTCGTTTATTGAAAAATTGATTTTGGCTGAAATGGTCCTATTTTGATAGGCTTCAGCTTTTCTAAGTCTGATTTTTTTTTTTTTTTTGAGCCTGGGATTGTGCTCGACTATTACGATCCCAGCTTGCTGTCCCAGCTCCAGTAATGAATCAGCTATCAGCCGGTTAACATCTCTAGGCGCTTGCTATCGCCTGCTCTGTGAGTGACGTCACGAAATGAATATAGTTTGATTAATGCTAAACTCTGTTTGCTGTGATCGGAGGAAAATGTTTGCAAAATAATAGAGGTTTATTGAGGATATACTTTGCTGTCTGAAGGAATATTTGCTGTAACCAGTTGATGCGCAGAAAGAAGATTTGGATCTTGAATTCAACTGAAGGCGGATTAAGGTGTTTGCCGTACCTAACGGCTAAGATTATTACACGTTCGCACCAACGTGGGTAAAGATTTGGTGCTTTTTCCGGTAAGACAGTTTTGTTTATACAGTTTTGTTATTATTTCCAACATCAGAATGGTTAGGAAAAAGAATAAGAGGAGTCGTCAGGATGAGGATTTATCAAGTGAGAATATGACGACAAGCACCCCCAATACGTCTGAAATTACTCGGGAGTCAGCGAAAACTCCGGCATCATTACAGACCTTGTCATAGGATTTTTCGAAAATGATAGGACATTTTGCGAGATACTCGTAACTCAGTCCATTCGATCGATCAGCGATTTACTACACTAGAAAATAAAATACAAGCAATAAAATCGGAGCAAATGGCTTTACGGACTGAACTTTCGGGGTCAAGTTCACGTGTGACTGCTGTGGGAAATGAAGTTTCTATGCTGAAAACTCAAGTGGTTAACCTGCAAACGGAAGTGAAGTACTACAAAGAAAAGACTTTGCGTATGTCTGCTAGGATTATGGCTACAGAATATCAACCGACGGAAAATAATGTGATAGTATGGAACACAGTTTGTGAAGACGAGTATCAGGCTAAAGGAATGTTTACTGAGTTATGTACAGACGGTTTGGCTTTACCAGTGATACCACAGTTTTTGGTTATTGACATTAAAAAGGACAAGAAATATTTCAAGGTTAATGTAAGCAACCGTGAGAATAAGATCGAAATACTCAAGAATGGAAAAAAGCTTAAGGGAAAAATGATACGAAACCAGCAAAATATTTATGTGAGAGATCATGCCCCACTTTCGGTGACAGAGGCAAGGAAAAGACTGTATGAAAAGAAATCGCGTCTTAGTTCGATAGGTATTACGTCATGGGTATCTAATACAGTGCAACCGTATCTCCAGTTTGAACGACCGGGTGGTCGAAAAGTAAAGTTTACTTGCGATGAGTCGATTGATGAATTAGCGTATGGACTTCCCCACTCTGCGGCTCCCGGGGCCCTAAGGAATGATTGATTTGATAGTTTTTTTTTTGGTTTTGTATATGTTTGGTTGTTTAGAAAAATTATGAAAAGTTTAGCTTATGAAATGATAAAATGTTTTGTTGTTTTTTTGTTTGTTTATTTAAGAGAAAAGATTTTTTTGATTTTAGTTTAAAGGATAAATATGAGTAGGTGGTAGTAGGCTACTATCTTGTTGAATGGATGCGCTTATTATTGTGGCGGAATTTCTCTGTGTCTTAATGTGTTTTTCTTTTTGTTTTTATTTTCTGTTACTTTTTTCTGTAATTTGTTTTTTAATCTATTTTCTTTTTTCTCTTTTCAGGTTTATTTTCTATTTACGGCCGGCCTGTCTTCGATTTGGCGTGAACCAGGAAATGTAATTGGTAACGTTGTAGTTTTGTTTCGCCGTTCTCTCGCTACCCCTTCGATGAATGGTTATTATTCTAGTTGTTGATTTGGAAAGATTGAGATCACTTGAAAGAGATTCGCTAAATTTTCAGGATTTACAAGGTGGTATTCTCCATAGGGATTTAGATCAAGATTTTTGTGAGGTACCCCCTAAAGCATATTATAAATGCCCTATTGAAATTAATAATGTGTTGTCAGGACCAAGTGGACTGAATTTGTTATCGTAGAATTGTCAAGGTCTAGATAGCTTATTGGATTATTTAAAGGAATTGTGTCTGTTTTCGAAATTAGATGTGATTTCTCTGACAGAAACGTGGTTGAGAGATCATACGTCAAGTTTATTAGATATAGGTGGGTATCGACTTCATATTCAGGATAGAGAGAAAAGGCAACATGGTGGACTGGCAGTTTATGTTAGGAATGGTCTCGATATTAAGGTGAGGAATGAAAAGCGTGTAAATAAGGAAATGGTATTTGAAAGTGTGGTATTAGAATTATGTAAATCGGGACAGAAATTTTTTGTGATTGTAGTGTACCGCCCGTCGTCAGGTTCTACTGAGGAATTCTTGGAGCTCTTAGAAAAGCAACTGGATGAGCTTGCTGATGATAATAAACCTTTGTTCGTGTGTGGTGATTTTAATCTGGACCTAACTAGAGTGAGTGCTAATCCTAAGATTCGTGAATTCTTGAATGTGATGTCTTGTTATGGTGTGTTTCCTGTGGTGAATATTTGTACTCGGGTAACTGCTAATTCTGAGTCCCTCCTTGATAATATTTTTTTGTGATATTAAGTACGATTCAGTTTCGGTTGTGATTAATGATGTTTCTGATCACTTTGGCGTTCTGCTGTGTGTGAATAATTTTTGCACACCGAAGAGTAAGAATTCAAAAACACGTAATGACCGATTGAGTATTGATGGAGATGTTTTGGTTCGGTTTAAAAATGAATTAGAAAAATGTAAGTTTCAGTTTCTTGAAGATAGTGAACTTGATGTAAATATGAAGTTTTGTTTATGGTATGGTAAAGTCAATGAAAAATTGAAGTCATGTTGTAAAATGTCAAGGCAGTCAGTTCAAACCGAGACACCAGTTAAACCTTGGATTTCTAAAGTACTGATGGCTGCGATAATGAAAAGGAGGTGGTTATTTAAGTATTCTAATACATCACCATATGCCGAAGAGAGGTACAGAAAAATATAATAACGAATTGAATAAGCTACTTCGAAAAGCTAAAATAGAATATTTCAGAGAAGAATTTAAAAAGTCGGAAGGAAATCCTGCGAAGACCTGGAAAACAATCAACTCGGTAATCCGCCCAGCCCAGAGTTCTGTTGCCACAGTTTGTACCTCATCGCCGGAGGAAGCAGCTGATCAGATGTGTGACCACTTTGCAAATATTGGAAAAAATATAGCAGGTACAGGATCCTCCTCCTCTGAAGAGTCCTCCTCTAGAAGAGTCTTTTGTTCAGTTTTACCTATGGCTAGTGATGTTTCTGTTTTTTTGCGTCCGATTAATGTTGAGGAGCTCCGAAATATAGTTTGGAGCATGAAGAGTAATGCCGCAGGTAGTGATTATTTTTCCCTGAAAGTTTTGAAGCATGTATTTCCAGTTGTATCAGAGCATTTGGTGTACCTATTTGATCAGTGTATGAAATGTGGTATTTTTCCAGATTGCTTTAAGTCAGCCAAAGTTATTCCGTTATTTAAAGGTGGTGATAAGAGTACTTTCCATGATTATAGACCTATATCTCTTCTCCCAGTGTTAAGTAGAGTGTTTGAAAAAATGATAAATGCTAGAATGGTTGAGTTTCTAGAATCGCGGAGACTTTTAAGTCCAACCCAGTTTGGATTCCGAAGAGGAATGTCGACGGATCAGGCCGTTCTGTTTTTGGTGACGTTCGTAAATGATGCCCTGGATGCTGGTTGGAAAGCGGCTTCAGTTTTCCTCGATAAGCTTAAACATATCTTTCCTGGATCGATTCTAAGAATTCTGTTTCATTGCTTAGTCCAGTCTTACGTCTCTTATTGCCCTACGATATGGATGTCAACTTTTTCTTCTCTTTTGAAACCACTGTCTAAGATATATGATAAAGCAAGGAGCCTTATACAGGAAACAAATTGTTCTGCACCTAAGCCATTACTTGATTTGCAGTCACTTTACATTTTGTCGTGTGCGTCTTTCACTTTTCTTCAACTCCATGGGGATGTTCCTGCGGCCCTAAGAGCTACTCCATCTTTCGTCACTGATCAGTCTACGTATCATCTTCGTAATTCAAGCAACATTACCATTCCATTTACTCCATCAGTGAGGTCAGATTTTAATCCGCTGACCGCATGTCATATGGTATGGAATACCCTACCTGAATCAGCTCGAAAATGTCACTCGTACTCGTTTGGTACCTTCAGAAGAACTGTAAAAGATATTTTAATGTCTAGATGAATTATGTTTAACATTGTTTTTATTTATTTTTTTTTTAAGTTGTTTATAGTAATATTATTATTATTATTATGTTAAGATCTTTTTTTTTGTTATGATAGGGTGGACGTCTCTGGGCCGAGTTGGATATTTTGTTATGAGTGGTGTTTACCATGTGTGCAGCATCTCGCCTGGCTTGGTTTCGGCAGATTTTGAGTGGTGGGCGACAGTTTGTCATCAGTATTAGTGATATTTAGGTATTTTTTTTCTTTTTTTCTCTCTGCTTTTCCGGGCGATGGAGCCCTGCGGGGGGAATATGTTGTAGCGTTTTTTTCCTTTCGTCTCTTTATTGTGTTTAATTATATGTGGAAGGTTTTTTTCGTTTTATTGTGTTCGTTTATTGTTTAATAAAATGAACTCTGAACTCTGACTCCAGTGTCCATCTTTGACTGCCTTTCTTTATTGTAGTTTCTCTTTGCATCTTTTTTCTCTCTTTTAGTTCTCTTTACTTTTACCGCAGAAACAAATATTTCGTTATCAAATGGGAACTGAATTCCGACATTCGGTTTTTCATATTGTACTAAAATTTCTCAAACTTTCCGAGGAAAAGAGCGTACAATAAATTTCGTCTCCTTATTCTCTGGTACAATCAGTGTTTCATTTTGGCCTCTACCTGTTAGCGTCTCATATTCATTAAAAGTGTTCTCAAGTTTTCTATCTTCTGTAAATTTTACTGAAAAATCATTTTTGCACGTCTTATTTTCAATATTATGTTGTCTTTTTACTTCTGCATCCCATTTCTGTGGATTATCAATATTTCGAACACGCGTATCAAGCATTTCGTTTTTCCGACAGGGCGGCGCAGCCTCCCAATTTGTATTATGGGCCGATCCACCTCCCCCCGTAGTTAACGAAGTTGTAAATTTTGCCGTCTTAGTATTTAATGTCTGGTAATTTTCATTTTCTCGCGATTGATTCTTAGACAAATTATTATGGCTATCTGACAGCCTAGAAGTTAGTTGTGATAAAATCTCACTTTCTGGAATTCCACAGCGGGCTTCTATTAGGCCTGTCATGGTTCTTTTAAACTCTTGGTGATATCTTTCTTCTTTCTCTCTTTTGTCATTCTCCTTTTTTCGTTCTCTGGCTATTCTATCAGCATCTTCCTTTCGTTCTCTGGCTATTCTATCAGCCTCTTCTTTTTGTTCTCTAGCTATCCTCTCTTTCTTCCATGAAATTGAATATATATTGTGTCATATCTACATGACTACTTTTTCGCGAGCCCCTGCTGGATCTCGATTCAACACTGCTCCTTCTATTCGGACTACTTTGATTCCGTCTGTCATTATTTCTTCTTAATTCATTCTCTGAATCTGTTCGTTCTCTATCCGTATTTTCTTTTACCCCTAACTCCTCTTCATTTGGCAAAACCTCTGAGGGGTGAGTTCGTCTTGTTTTTTCACATATTATTTCTTCCTTGTTTATTTCGTACCCCCTCATTTTACCGCATATACTTCCCGATTATATTATCTCTTAATTAATTGGTCAATCGTGGTAAGCTCAAAAACTGCCACGCAAAAATTATGGTACGCAATTACTATTGTCAATTATCAGCTCCGTGTAATAATATTCAACAAATTTTCAAATAACCGGAATATCTAGACTTCATTGGTGATTAACGACTTCTTTCACAACAAGCAGTTTTACGCGAGTAAAATATATTTCCGAAAAACGAATTAACAGGGGTTGAATGAGAGAAAATAAACCGAAAAACCGCGCGAATATTCCACTAGTGAATTAGCTGGACTAAACTCAAACAGGAGAACTACCCTGTAAAACAAATCACGTATCCTCCCCGGATATCTAACTGAGTGCTCTGGTGGTATATCCCTTTTTGTCAGAAGTAATCTTAATGTTGTGAAACGTTCAGACCTTGAGAAGATTTTTGATCCATTTGTAAATAATAGAAGTGTGTATGCTTTGATTGTTGACCTGTCATGTGACACAGTAAGTTGTGACACTATCTGTTTATTTTATAAGCCTCCGCCTTTCCCAATAGCGAAATTTTCTTAATTAATTGATGAACTGTACTCAGCTGATAAGCTTGCTTCAAGAAATGTTTTTATGCTTGGAGACTTTAACTGCAATTTATTGAAAATTGGGTGTGATAATGAGTCTGACCGTTTTTTTTAAATCTATTTCGTCCCCTGGTCTTCTTCCTTGCATTTTCTTTCCTACTCGTGTTAATCCAGTCAGATCTTCTGCAACTCTGATTGACAACATTTTTCTGTCTTCTAAAAATGATATTAAATTTTCAACTGGTATTATTTTCTCAGATCTTTCTGATTCTTTTCCAATTTATGGTTCTGTTCCCAAATTAAAAATGCTGAGCCAAGAGGATACCAGAGGTGAGTCTTATTCGAGAATTTATAGTCAGACAATAATGTTCATAACCTTATCTCTGATCTTAGTGCTAGTGATTGGTGTTTAGTATTGAATTCTGAAGATGTTAATAGGGCTTCAGCCTCATTAATGAGTCGGCTGCAAATACTAATTAAAAAAATTTTTCACTAGCAAAATCTTCTAGTAAATATAAACCCAAGATGCCTTGGATGTCTCCTAATCTTGTGAAATCAACAATGCAGAAGTCAGAGCTTTTTAAGCTGGCTTGCAAAAGCCCTGATCCTGATGATTTATCAAAGTATAAGCATTATAAGAATGTATTAACATCAATAATTAGACTAGCTAAGAAGAATTATTTTTGGTTGAAAAAATAAGGAATGAAAAAAAGGAATGCAAAGGTAATTTACAGAAAGTTTGGAGTGTAGTTAATGAAGCTTAATGAATGTAGTTAATGAAGTTAATGCTTAATGTAGTTAATGAAGCTGAAAAAAAGGAATGCAAAGGTAATTTACAGAAAGTTTGGAGTGTAGTTAATGAAGCTTTATCTCGTAGGAAGCAATCAAAGAAACAGCCTACCACCAAGAATGCAGATAGTTGATAAAGCAGTTGTACCTAGTGCCTTCAACTCTTACTTTAGCACCCTACCAACTGTTAAGACACCCTCCTTTTCTAAACTAGGTAAATGTTCACCAGCTGAGAGAAGTATTTTTCTAACTCCTTGTTCAAGCATAGAGATCTGTGATTTTATTTCTTCTTTAAGTAGCAGTAACACAGCTGATGCGCTTGGACTAACAAACCATGTGCTTGTCTGTTTCTTCTTATGTTGTTGAACCTCTTACCCATATTTTTAATCTATCTATTTCAAAAGGTGTATACCCTGATTCGTTTAAAATTGCAAAAGTACTCCCTCTTTTTAAGAAGGGTGACCCCAGCTTAGTGTCAATTATAGACTTATATCACTTCTCCCAATTGTCTCGAAATTACTTGAAAAAGTTGTGCAGAAGAGGCTTTTTTCATTCCTGTCTACTGGTGCTTCAACTGGAAGCGGTTCTGTTCTGTCTGATCACCAGTATGGCTTCCGACCTAAACTCTCTACTGCATGTGCTCTAGTTGACGTTACAGAATCTTTGCGTGTTAACATAGACAAGGGTCGTTGTGTTCTTGGACTATTTCTTGATTCTTATAAAGCTTTCGACATGGTAGATAATTTTGTCTTACTGGGAAAACTGTCTCTACTTGGAGTCCGGGGAATTGCTTTTGAATGGTTTAAATCTTACCTGTTTAATAAATCACAGTTTGTGTGTTACGATGGGAAATATTCTGACCTAGCCTCGGTTTCCAAAGGGGTACCCCAAGGCTCAGTTTTGGGACCACTCCTCTTTCTATTTTATATTAATGACCTTCCTCCATCTCCCAACCTTGATACCCACACTGTTTTGTTTGCAGACAATAGTATTGTTTTTGTGGTTTCTAATGATCTGCCCTCTGCTGTTGCTAAGGCTCAGCTCCTGCTCAACCATGTGCGTGATTGGTGTGAGCAAAACGGGATGCTGTTGAATAGCTCTAAGAGTAGCATTATTCATTTACGAACCCCATACCACATGTCTGAACCTTCCCCAACAATCTTTATTTTTTATGGTACTGATATAATTCCCCAGTGCTCTTGTGTTAAACTTCTTGGTGTGCACGTTGATTGTTTTCTTTCTTTCAAAACTCATATTTCCTATACGCATTCTATAATTTCTCGTCAAGTGCCTATGCTTCATCGTGCCAATCAATTTCTTCCTCCCGATGTAATGCTTTCTCTTTACTATGCATTTGTCCTTCCTTATCTTTCTTATTGCTGCACTGTATGGGGCAATACTAACTATTCTTCCCTTCGGCAACTCCGAACAGCACAGAATAGAGCGGTGAAGGCAACTTTTCGCCTTCCCCGACTCTATACTACAGCTGATCTTTACAGCGATTCAGGTCTAGATGCCTTAGATGTGGTTGTCAAGAAGCAGAACCTAAAACTAGCTCATCGAGCCTTCAATTTCTCGCTTCCTCCAAACATCTTATCCTACTTTGATCTAGCACCAACACATAAGTGCCAGACTTTGCTTCGGAGCTCTGTTCACCAATTTCGGCTGCCTAAAAGGGTATCCGCAGGAGCTCAGAGGTCACCAATTTATAGAGCAATTGCTCTTTGGAACTCTATTCCCAGTGAACTTTCTCTTATCAAAAACTCTTCTTCCCTTTGCAGAAAAATATTCTCTAAGGCTTGAAGTAATTTTGTTTTTTTTTATTCATTTTGCTTTATCTATTGTTTTCCGCTTTACTTTATCTAGTTTTTTTTCTTTTCTTATTATGTTGGATCAGATTAGAACCCCGTTGTGTATTATTATTATTTACGGTTTGGAATCTATTTAAATTACAGGAAATTTTCAGTTTGAAGAAATTTAAGTATAAGGTTATTGTGTAGCAGTTGTTTTTTTTTCTCTGGTATTGTGGTTATATTTTCGAGGTATTGTTGTATTTTTTTTTTCTTCCCTGATTTGTCCTGTTTTGTAAGGATTTTATGTTTGAAATGAGGTCCTCCACAAGCTATGCTTCTTGGGATTTCTAGCGCTTAAGTCTATTTATGTAATTATTGTAGGATTGAATAAATTGAATTGAATAAATTGATCTGCATGACCATGTAAGGCATTTGACAATAAAATCATTTGAGTTTGAAGTTTTTTCTTTTTGTTTTCTTTTCGATTTTTGCTATTTTTATAGTGTTGTTTCAGCATGATCAAGATATCTTTCTTTTTCTTCTTATCTCCTGCAGTATTTCCTGATCAATTTTCAGTTTAACTCCCAAAGTTTTGAATTTTCGCAAGATTTAGCCATCATTTTCATAAAATTTGTCTAAGGAGTCCTAAAACAGTTCTACGGGAGAGAAGCGAAGACACTCAATATCATCCAACCATGATCTTTGGCTTAGAAACCAGTTTACTGACTATTGATTAGCCCAGTTAATTTCAATTTTAACATTTTGATTATTTTTAAGAATACTGTTCCTGTAGGATACATAGTCATAATGTTGGAGAATTAGAAGTTCTGACGCCTTCTGTTCCAAGGACTTTCAAAAACTACTTTAAGCATTACTTTTCCAGACTTTCGAATTAAGATATAAGGGATGAGATTTTAATCAACACAGCTAGAAATACTCCAATAAAGAGTTCAATTGCTAGGGCAAGAATAAAAATTTATTATCTTAATGCGTCAATTTGATTTTTCAGTATCACAACCAAAATTGGCTTACTAACATATATCAGTCCAATTTTAGAAAATGTTTGTCTTCTATAGATTCCTCAATTCAATAACTCGGGTTATTGACCAGTTTGTCATTACAGAAAAGAACTGTCAAAATAATCATGTGCGATGTTTACATAGGCTATGAATCGGCCTTATCTACCTTCCCTTTACAAGCGTCGCTCTAGTTTGGTCTGTAATTGGGCCAATATCTTCTCAGCAGTGATAAAATAGAAACATAGTACCATTATCTATGACAAAAAATAATACAAGATCAAAAACAAAAGATAGATTAGAACCGTCAACGGCACGCACGAGGCACTTCCTAACTCCATTTGTACCTTAATATGAGTTAGAGTTTAGTAAGTACTAGTCCACCGTTTTTTTTTAAGTATAAGTAAAATTTAGTTGTTTACTTTATTCTTGACTACGACAATCGGTTCTAATAAAATGATTTTTACTCTAATGATGTATCTGTTATGCATACTGGAATTTAATTTTTCTATAACTATATACCTTAATAGACCTACTAGATGAAAAACTAAGTCTTAAAATGTCAACTAAGTAATGTTGTAAATCTTTTATTTTAGATTTCGTTATTTTTTGGTTTTTTCTTTTTTTTACTCTTTTTTGGTTGAGAAGAATCCATCTGTTCCTCTTGATTTTCATTTGAATTTCCTTCCTCTGAATCCATAGAACACGGTTCCGATAGTCGACGTGATTCAAATCGCTGTCTCACTAAAACAGAGAAAAAATGACAAAGAAACCCCTACGGAAAACATTCTTGCCACGGGAAAGCAGTGACTAAATTGAAAAAAAAAAAAAAACAAACAATAAAATTTACTGTAATAAGAACTGCATTGTAGTGAGCAACAGCATAATTGAAAGAACAGCAGAGAACTTGAGCGTCATTAAAACAAGCACAGCGATGATTACTTATTTTTTTTAATAGTGATTTTGAATTCCGAATGTGGATTTTTCATTTGTTTATTTATTTTATTATTAAAATCAAGTTACCATCTCAAGGAAGGCACAAAGCAATATCGGATAGGCATGTTTTCAGGAACATGAGAGGGGGGAAAGTGTCAAGACATTAATAACAGTTATTAAGTTTCATTATATGACCATTATTCAAAACAGAAAAGATAAAAAGAGTGGCTGAACGGGTATCTTACTCTAACTTAAGTATTTTAAGTAAGTAGCCAATGACAATTACGCCCATAAAATACGGCAGTACTCTACTTTCCAATTTTTGGGACCTTTTTTTATTGCCACCCACAGTGACTGCTACAAAGAATTCTATGCTTTTATTTAAAAAAAATTGTTCTTTATTCAGTGCCCACAACTAGTGGCATTTGAAACGCATCTCAAATAGCAATTCCATAGAGGATTGAGGCCTCACGAAAATGTTTTAAAACTAGTTTTATAAAACCAGTAAAGTGTTTTTGATCAACATAAGAGCTACTTCAAGTTGGATTTCATCTAATAAATCTACAGACAGAATTTCTTAAAGCAAAATACAAGGAAAACTTCTTTTACTGAATGGTACATCATTCACAAATCATAGCCTTTTATTAACATTTGTGACTTCAGTGTGGCACTAATCTTCTTTAGGACCAATTTAGAATTCATATTAAAAAATAAGATAATTATTAAGGGATTTTCAGAAAAAAAAAATCAGTAGACAGAACTTGAAAAAGCAAAATACAAAGAAAAATTCTTTTACTGAATGGCATCAAAAATGCAATAAAGTTGATTGTACTTAGTTTGTAACACAAACTAAGAAAATAATGGGGCATTACAAGGAGAAAGCCTTTTCGAGAAATCGTGTTCCAGCTGAAATAAACTTGCATGAATTGATGTACAGCATAAAATATACCGTGGGTAGGAGTTTTCAAGTTTGTACCTTTCCTACTTTTCAAGTTCCTACCGTTTTTATACTTAGCCAGACGAAAGCAAACAATACTGAGAGCAAAAACAGCCTTAAACGGGAGAGAGCTGCCGTCCGCCCAATCCCCATCCCCATTCGTAGCGATAATGTGTTCCCTACGTTGTACTAGAACAATACATGTATATTTTCTGTTAGAAATCGATAACAAAATTACAATTATCAACTGTTTATCAGTTGTATTGTGGTAACTTTCAAATTAAGCGAAAAGTTTTAACATCACTGTTCATTTCTAATTAGAAACAGAACATATTTATGTCTGTTGTTTTTTCTTTTTTCTTTTTTTGTTTTGTTTTTGTTTTTTTGATTTGATTTTCATCCGCTTTTATTAATTTTCATATAAATATGACTTTTCTTTTTCACCATAGCTAATCGGACTCCCCTCATTTATGGGAGTTCGATCCTTCATTTCCAACACAAAATGGTCATTATTTGCTTTACTGATAATGGGGCACAATATTAACTATTTTAGAAAACACAGTTATTATTTTTCTATGCTTAGAAAACATAGTAGAAAATTAATATAGTGTATTTAATCATTTAGACATTACAAGATCCACCTCAAAGCTGCGAGGCAATAAGAGGAATTTAATTTATCAAACATCAGGGACAAAGGAGCTAAAATCACCATTATTATGACCGTTCAAACATCAAACAATGAAATTCAATGGAATAGCGTTGATTCTCTATGCATTTTTGTTTTTCCAACATCAGCCTAAAGAATGGAGAATTATAGAAAGTTAGGAGTTGAACTAAGTGTTAACTGTCATAAGAGTTAAATCAATTAGCCATCGATTCATGGCTAATTGAAAAAAAGCCATAACAGATATTCTGAGTGAGAGGCACAGCTGGCAAAAGCCTTTTTCCCGAATGTAAAAAAAATTATGTCATTTTCACTTCTTAATAGAATTATTAAATGATTGTGACTGTATTCGATTGCAACTTTGAAGCTCTAGTGCTATCTATAGGGGCCTAAGCAAAAATCTCCTTTATGCCCCAGGCATATCTACATTCTCACACGGCATCAAATCAACATTTCAAGATGACCAATTTGTTTGGAATGGTCTAAAGGTAAAAAAAAAACAGAACAAATGGGGTGGCAGGATCTACAAGCTGCATGGGCAAGGGCTCTTTTCAAACGCTTCATATATAAAGTTAAAATATAGATGGACATATTATATCTTAATGGAATCAGGATCGTGCAAAACATTTTGGTCCAAGGGGTTGCCCCCAACTTGATACCCTGCTCTTTACGCTTAAGTTTTTTAATACCTTTAAAAAAGCTTCTGATAGTATTTAAGCGGACCTTGAATATTCTTAAAGAAAATTCTTAAAGAATTGGGACAGAAGTAGAGATGGGTCAGAAGGCGCCACGCGACACCCCTGCTGCCACCTACAACTTTTTTTAACACCATATATTGGCACGAGAACCACGTGGTTTATGGACTTTGTCAGTGAGAATGAAAAAACAGGAATTTTCTCACTTGAAAAACCAGGAATTTTGTCTGTTTTATGGACTTTGTCAGTGAGAATGAAAAAACAGAAAGTTTGTCACATTTATGTCTGTTTTCATGGATGGTTATGTGTGTTGATTATTTGATGGTTTTATGGATTTTGTCAGTGAGAATGGAAAAACAGGAACTTTGACACTTCCTTCTTGTTGTTGTTCAAGCCAGATGTTACGAGTTTCCGGGAAACAGTATTTGTTATTGTTGTTTCCAAGCCAAATGTTACGAGTTCCCGGGAAACAGTTAATTAATGTCTGACAGATGACGTCAAGTTAATTAATGTCTTTGCATTTCCAAAGAGAATTGTCTAGGAGAAAAAGTTAGATCACACATGATGTCATGATTGATTGATTGACACGAAAGGGGAATTAATTTGTTGTTCTAAAGAGAATTGATTCACGAAAGGGAAATTAATTTGTTGTTTCTAACAAGAGAATCGTTTCCGAGCAGACGTTTTGATCTTAGCGCGCGAAAAGGTTTCCAAATAATTTGAAATAAGCCAGCGCAGGGATGCCAAACAAATGGAACATGCTGAAATTCCGTTTAGGGATAATTTTGGCGAAACCGTTTTAGCTATTTTATGGAATTATTTCGGCGAAACAGCTAGAGACATTATAAAATATGATTTTAGAAGAGATTTTGGAAGAGAATTTGAGTGTGGTC
>JAQQPU010010005.1:19474-31249 GCA_029168905.1 Artemia sp. Kazakhstan ARC1039 | reverse complement strand
TCAAAAATTAGTAACCCCCCCCCCCGAAAAAAAATCCTGGATCCACCCTTGAGTCGCACACTTCTATTTTCGTGTCACGCGCCAACTACTGTACATCATTTTGGAAGCCGACAATCCCTCAGTAATATTGGTGTTGACAGTTTTGCACGGCTGTATAGAAATTGGTGAAATCTTCCTCAATTTTCGCTATTTGATTATTGTGCCTGCGCTATTGAAAGCCATGTGCATTTGACTTAAACGATTGGGGTCCATTTCGTGAAGTTAATTCTCAGAAGTAAATAAAGCTGAAGTATAGACCAGGGCCGTACCCAGGATTTTTGTTCAGGGGGGGTTTTTACTAATTTTTGACTTTTTTGGGGGGTTTTTTACTAATTTTTGACTCAGTTTTCGACTAATTTTACTGATTTTTACCTAGGTTTTACTAATTTTCGACTCGGTCAAAAATTTCGGGTAGGGGGGGGGGTGAAACCGGGATACCCCCCCCCCCTGGATACAGCCTTGGTATAGACGCAAGGATTTTCCTCCGGTGGGAGAGATATTCAAATTCCACAGAGGTGTATTTCTGAGGCATTAATTTTCCAATTAAATTTTAGTGAAAAGCTTTGTGATGTTGCAAAAATAATTGAAGAAAACAAAAAAAAGCAGCGTCATCAATTTTCTTCATCTGTTGCAAAATTTTGAACGAATTGTTTAATCTTTCGTTATTTAAGGAAATGAGGGCAAATATAAAGTCTGGACGTTGGTAAATGGTGTCCTTTCCCTGTACTGGCGTCACGTATTCCTCCTCGAAAGAAAACAAAAATGATTTATTTTTAGTAAAAAAAAACAACTTGTTTACCGGTAGCGGCTGACGTCCAGAAGTAACCCCGAAACATGACAAACAATTCAATTACTATGAGCTCACTCGTACCTTCCATGGGTGATTATAAAGTTCTAAAGGCAAAGCCCCTTTGCAGATGGCCCCTAGTTAGTCCAGAATAACCCTTAGAGAGAAAACAGAATAAAGCCCATATTCTGAAAAATTTGATCATTACCGAGGCTACGCTAAATTTTGAAATTTTTAAATCATTGGGCAAAAGTAATACCACCATTCTATCCCAGACTAACAAAAGCAGTGGAAGAAGTTGATTAAACTCTTGAAATTCCGTCCAGATTTTCAAAATTTAGCATGAGTCCGGGTTTAAGGGCGAAATCGGACCAGAAAATTCTGTAAGGTATAGTTCTTTTTCGTTTTCTGTTCCTTCGGTGACTCCTTGTCAGTCCGTATTAAACAAAATTAAAACTAATACTAGGATTTGGAAATTAATAACTTCTCTGTTTGACCCTATGTGAAGCTTAAGCAATAAAACAGAAAACAACAAGCTGTCTCAGAGCGGCGACTGAATTTAATTAACTCTTTCATCAACATCAAAGCAAATGCAATCAATATGACAGTCGGCCGATTAGCCCTCAAATAGGAAAGCAATAAAACATGAACCTATAATTCAGTGAGCAAAGTGAATATGCTATAAAAACGCCGCCAAAGACGGATGGGGACATCTTTGATGTTATGACCCAATATAGATTCACTTTTAGCAAGTGATTTGATAAACTATTTCGGTCAATTCTGAGGGCGAGTGGACTTCCCCTTAAATTGCGTTGATAACGAGGTGCCAATAGGGGCGGCATCAAAAAAGGGACAGCCAGATTGGGTAGAGAAATGTTTACATGATTGAGAAGCAATCTGGAGCATGCGGATGTAAATAATTTTATACCTTAAGATCTGGGCTGTATCCATGATTTTTGTTTGGAGGGGGGGGGGGTATTTTTTGGGGGTTTCACAGAAAAAACTAAAAGAAACACATAAAACATGTTTCTATACATTTTATTACGGACAAACATTTTGAGGGGGGAACCCACTAACCCCTCCTCTGAATACGGCCTTGCTTAAGATACAAAGTAAACGTAACGTGCTCACAGAAAACATAAATAGTTGTATAAAAGAAAAATGAGCAAAAATGGGGTTTCTATAGGCCAAATGAAATTACTGAAAAAACACAACAAAGCGAATATTTCGAGAGGACAAACGCCTCTCTTCTTCAGCGCGAAACGAAATAATGTATCCAAGGAAATTGCCGAAGAAAAAAACAACAAAAAACAAACGCGGAAAGTCAATGTGAAAAGAACCAAAAAACCAAAGAAAAAACCAAAAACTTAAAAGATGAATAAAATTCAATAAAAGCCAAAAATTATCTTTGAGGATGACAAAGCCCCCAGAGCTCCCAGGCCAAAGGCTGTAAGTTATGCCCTGGGAGCATATAAGGTTTTTATAGATAGCATTGTCATAGAAACTTCAAAAGGGGCTCATTCAATTGGAAATTGATAGGGCTAGTGCTCTTTTTAATAGTCAAAGGTGATTGGAGGGTAACTAACCCCCCTCTAACGCCCACCATTCCCCCAAACACATCCAATCAAAATTTTCAGATAGCCATTTTGTTCAACGTAGTAGAAAAATCTGGAAGTTAGGTCTTTGAGGATGACACCCCCCCAGCCCTCAGGGCACGGGTTGGAAGTTGTGCCCTGGGGGCATATAAGGTTTTTATTGAAAGCGTTGTCGTAGAAACTTCAAAAGGGCTCATTTGATTGGAAATTGAAAGGTCTAGTGCCTTTTTTAATAGTTGAAAGTGATTGGAGAGCAACTAACACCCCTCTCACGCCCACCATTTCCCCAAGCACATCCAATCAAAATTTTGAGATAGCCATTTTGTTTAACGTAGTTGAAAGTTCTGGAAATTAGGTCTTTGAGGATGACAACCCTCCTCACAGCCCTTAGGGTAAGGGTTATAATTTATACCCTGGGGGCATACAAGGTTTTTATACAAAGCGTTGTCGTAGAAACTCAGAAAGGGCTCATTCGATTGGAAATCGAAAGGCCTAGTGCCCTTTTTAATAGTCAAAAGTTATAGGAAGGCTTGATATTTTTATAGTAAAGATCGATGTGGGTACATTGTATTATTTTTTTTTTTTTTTTTTGTTTAGACCAGGGCACTTTGTATCGAAGGAGTTGTCGTAACAACTTCGAAAAGGGCTCATTCGATTGAAAATAGAAAGGGCTGATGCTCTTTTTAATAGTCTAAAGTGATTGGAGGGCAACTAATCCCCCTTCCACTCCCACCCTCCCATTTGCCCATTATGTTTAAAAACTAAATTTGCCTTAAGATTAAATCAAAATGCACTGTGTTAATGCTGATTCCCAATAAGGCATCTCAGCAATCTCAGATTTTTTTTTGCGAATGGTATCAATTTTCCCATTTCAGGTCAACTAGAGGAGGTATGAAACTAAATTAAACACTTCTATTTGCGTCCAGATTTTTAAAAGGGTGTATGTTGTTAAAAATTGCTGAAAATGTTTCTCCAGCATACAAATAGCAGGCCAAACTATAAAGTCTTAAAAAAACAAAAAGATTTAAATTATTATTTTCTTTTTCCCTGAAAGACTATGTAAAAAAACTTTTTCCACATAATAAGTTTTTCAAAAAAAAGTAAAGAACTCCATTAAACAAAAAATGAGCAAAAATAAAATCAAACAGTCTACCAAGCGTGAAACTACCACAAATCAGCATCGATAAATAAATAAAACCCAAAACGAACCGAAATTACAATAAATGACCAAGTCAAACTCAAAACGAGCAGAAATTAACATAAGTGGGCTCAAAACCCCCATGGCTTCCCAAGGCCAGAACAAAATTTGTACTATACTGAAAAAAATATAAATGAATGTGCATTGTCAGTTTAATATACATATACTGATATTTAGTAATCAAAATGTTAACATTATTTGATTTATTAAAGGTATAAAAGTAAAAACATTTATATTTTTTCAGTAATGTGCAAATTATGTTCTGGCCTTGGGAAGGCATAGGGGCTTTGAGCCCTACTTATGTTAAGTTCTGCTTGTTATGAGTTTGATTCGGTTATTTATTGTAATTTCTGTTCGTTTTGGGTTTCATCTATTTATCGATGCTGATTTGTGCTAGTTTCACGCTTGGTAGATTATTTTATTTTTGTTCATTTTTTATTTAATGGAGCTCTTTACTTTTCTTTGAAAACTTATTTTGTGGAAAAAGTTTTTTTTAATTAATCCTATATAAAAAGGGAGGGCATGTGCTTGAATCACAGAAATACAAAGGGGTGTGTCGCGTGACGAAACATGCGCTTGAAATCCAATGCTATTTCTTCTATGGTTGCCGTGACGTCAGAGGGCTCTACTTGAAATTTGGGGTGGGCTCTGCTTGAAGTGCCTGTGACGATACTATTTTTCCTGATGACAGCACACTCTGACTTTTGGGAAATTGCGGATCAGAGCTTCGATTAAATTTGAAAAATTTGTTTGACAGAGTAATGTTATGGATTCATGCTAATTATCTTACCAAAATTTTTCTAAGTCCAGTTTTTTATTTTTTCGTGCGTTTCTCAGGTTTAACCCCAGTTATCCGAAATTTGCCAGCCAAATGGGATAATTCATAGATCTAAAGATCGATATGTACGGTTTTTGGGCATTCTTGTTGATGAAAACCTGTCTTTCAAGAGCCACATTGAGTTGATTAAAATGAAGATATGCAGAAGTCTTGGTATTTTAAGGAAACTTAAACATACTTTTCCTGGATCAATTTCGAATTTTTTTTTACTGCTTGATTCAATCACGCGTTTCTTACTGTCCAACTGTATGGATGTCAAACTTCCCTTCACTGTTAAAACCACTTTCTAAGGCTTACAATAAAGCTAGAAACCTCATTTAGGAAACTAATCGTTGAGGAGTTATCCCATTACTTGATCTCGAGTCACTGTATATTCTTTCGTGTGCATGTTTTACTTTTTATAAGGTTCATACTGACCTCCCCCGTCCCTAAGTTTTCCGCCATCTTTTACCTCTGATCAGAATAATTAGAATCTTCGCAATACAAAAAATTCTATTCAAGTTCCTTTTACTCCTTGTATAAGGTCAGATTTTAATCCTTTAATGGCGAGTCATATTGTATGGAATAAGTTGCCCGAATCAGCTCGAAGGTGTCACTTATTCGGTTTGTTCTAAAAGAAGTTTTAAATTCTTTGGTTTCTTAGAAGTTATTTTTATCTATTTATTTATTTTTCTTATATATTTTTTATTATTTTATTGGAGTCTATTTAATCAACTTAATTAATTTGGTTTATTCAATCTATTTAGTTTTGTTTTCAATAATTTTTATTTTATTGATATTTTTTTCTTCTCCTATTTGATCGTTTCTATGTGAGTTATTATCTTAATTTTTCTTTCTCGAGCAAGTGCCTCGTTTGTCTTCTTCCTTCTTTACAGGCTAAAGGGGGGAATAGTCAAAATGTAATATTTTATTAGTGTTTCATGGTGAATAAATAATATCTTAAAAGTAGATATTAAATAAAAAAGGAGTTTCTGCAAATGAAAGTAAAGGGTGGCATTAGGACATAAAACAAACAAAAGATTATTTTGAAAGAGAGCGGAAATTATATTCCTTGCGACACGAGTAATTGAACCAGCTAACCTCCGATCATGAAGCACCGCTCCAATCAAAATTTTCAGATAGCCATTTTGTTCAACGTAGTAGAAAAATCTGGAACTTAGGTCTTTGAGGATGATACCCCCCCCCCCAGCCCTCAGGGCACGGGTTGTAAGTTGTGCCCTGGGGGCATATAAGGTTTTTTATTGAAAGCGTTGTCGTAGAAACTACAAAAGGGCTCATTTGATTGGAAATTGAAAGGTCTAGTGCCTTTTTTAATAGTTGAGTGATTGGAGAGCAACTAACACCCCTCTCACGCCCACCATTTCCCCAAGCACATCCAATCAAAATTTTGAGATAGCCATTTTGTTTAACGTAATTGAAAGTTCTGGAAATTAGGTCTTTGAGGATGACAACCCTCCTCACAGCCCTTAGGGTAAGGGGTATAATTTATACCCTGGGGGCATACAAGGTTTTTATAGAAAGCGTTGTCGTAGAAACTCAGAAAGGGTTCATTCGATTGTAAATCGAAAGGCCTAGTGCCCTTTTTAATAGTCAAAAGTTATAGGAAGGCTTGACATTTTTATAGTAAAGATCGATGTGGGTACATTGTATTATTTTTTTTTTTTTTTTTTTTTTTTGTTTAGACCAGGGCACTTTGTATCGAAGGAGTTGTCCTAACAACTTCGAAAAAGGCTCATTCGATTGAAAATAGAAAGGGCTGATGCTCTTTTTAATAGTCGAAAGTGATTGGAGGGGAACTAATCCCCCTCCCACTCCTACCCTCCCATTTGCCCATTATGTTTAAAAACTAAATTTGCCTTAAGATTAAATCAAAATGCACTGTGTTAATGCTGATTCCCAATAAGGCATCTCAGCAATCTCAGATTTTTTTTTGCGAATGGTATCAATTTTCCCATTTCAGGTCAACTAGAGGAGGTATGAAACTAAATTAAACACTTCTATTTGCGTCCAGATTTTTAAAAGGGTGTATTTTGTTAAAAATTGCTGAAAATTTTTCTCCGGCATACAAATAGCAGGCCAAACTATAAAGTCTTAAAAAAACAAAAAGATTTAAATTATTATCTTCTTTTTACGTGAAACTACCACAAATCAGCATCGATAAATAAATGAAACCCAAAACAAACCGAAATTACAATAAATGACCGAGTCAAACTCAAAACGAGCAGAAATTAACATAAGTGGGCTCAAAACCCCTATGGCTTCCCAAGGCCAGAACAAAATTTGTACTATACTGAAAAAAATATAAATGAATGTGCATTGTCAGTTTAATATACATATACTGATATTTAGTAATCAAAATGTTAACATTATTTGATTTATTAAAGGTATAAAAGTAAAAACATTTATATTTTTTCAGTAATGTGCAAATTATGTTCTGGCCTTGGGAAGGCATAGGGGCTTTGAGCCCTACTTATGTTAAGTTCTGCTTGTTATGAGTTTGACTCGGTTATTTATTGTAATTTCTGTTCGTTTTGGGTTTCATTTATTTATCGATGCTGATTTGTGGTAGCGTCACGCTTGGTAGATTATTTTATTTTTGTTCATTTTTTATTTAATGGAGCTCTTTACTTTTCTTTGAAAAACTTATTTTGTGGAAAAAGTTTTTTTTAATTGATCCTATATAAAAAGGGAGGGCATGTGCTTGAATCACAGAAATACAAAGGGGTGTGTCGCGTGACGAAACATGCGCTTGAAATCCAATGCTATTTCTTCTATGGTTGCCGTGACGCTCATTCAATTGGAAATTGAGAGGGCTAGTACTCTTTTTAATAGTCAAAGGTGATTGGAGGGTAACTAACCCCCCTCTCACGCCCACCATTCCCCCAAACACATCCAATCAAAATTTTCAGATAGCCATTTTGTTCAACGTAGTAGAAAAATCTGGATGTTAGGTCTTTGAGGATGACACCCCCCCCAGCCCTCAGGGCATGGGTTGTAAGTTGTGCCCTGGGGGCATATAAGGTTTTTTTATTGAAAGCGTTGTCGTAGAAACTTCAAAAGGGCTAATTTGATTGGAAATTGAAAGGTCTAGTGCCTTTTTTAATATTTGAAAGTGATTGGAGAGCAACTAACACCCCTCTCACGCCCACCATTTCCCCAAGCACATCCAATCAAAATTTTGAGATAGCCATTTTGTTTAACGTAATTGAAAGTTCTGGAAATTAGGTCTTTGAGGATGACAACCCTCCTCACAGCCCTTAGGGTAAGGGTCATAATTTATACCCTGGGGACATACAAGGTTTTTATAGAAAGCGTTGTCGTGGAAACTCAGAAAGGGCTCATTCGATTGGAAATCGAAAGGCCTAGTGCCCTTTTTAATAGTCAAAAGTTATAGGAAGGCTTGACATTTTTATAGTAAAGATCGATGTGGGTACATTGTATTATTATTATTTTTTTTTTTTTTTTAGACCAGGGCACTTTGTATCGAAGGAGTTGTTGTAACAACTTCGAAAAGGGCTCATTCGATTGAAAATAGAAAGGGCTGATGCTCTTTTTAATAGTCGAAAGTGATTGGAGGGCAACTAATCCCCCTCCCACTCCCACCCTCCCATTCGCCCATTATGTTTAAAAACTAAATTTGCCTTAAGATTAAATCAAAATGCACTGTGTTAATGCTGATTCCCAATAAGCCATCTCAGCAATCTCAGATTTTTTTTTACGAATGGTATCAATTTTCCCATTTCAGGTCAACTAGAGGAGGTATGAAACTAAATTAAACACTTTTATTTGCGTCCAGATTTTTAAAAGGGTGTATGTTGTTAAAAATTGCTGAAAACTTTTCTCCAGTATACAAATAGCAGGCCAAACTATAGAGTCTTAAAAAAACGAAAAGATTTAAAGTATTATTTTCTTTTTCCCTGGAAAGACTATGTCAATATAAAACGAACAGAAATTACTTAAAAGACTTTTTTCCACATAATAAGTTTTTCAAAGAAAAGTAAAGAGCTCCATTAAACAAAATATGAGCAAAAATAAAATCAAACAATCTACCAAGCGTGAAACTACCACAAATCAGCATCGATAAATAAATGAAACCCAAAACGAACAGAAATTACAATAAATAACCAAGTCAAACTCAAAACGAGCAGAGATTAACATAAGTGGGCTCAAAACCCCTATGGCTTCCCAAGGCCAGAACAAAATTTGTACTTTACTGAAAAAAATATAAATGAACGTGCATTGTCAGTTTAATATACATATACTGATATTTAGTAATCAAAATTTTAACATTATTTGATTTATTAAAGGTATAAAAGTAAAAACATTTATATTTTTTCAGTAAAGTGCAAATTATGTTCTGGCTTTGGGAAGGCATAGGGGCTTTGAGCCCTACTTATGTTAAGTTCTGCTCGTTATTAGTTTGACTCGGTTATTTATTGTAATTTCTGTTCGTTTTTGGTTTCATTTATATATCGATGCTGATTTGTGGTAGTTTCACGCTTGGTAGATTATTTGATTTTATTTTTGCTCATTTTTTATTTAATGGAGCTCTTTACTTTTCTTTGAAAAACTTATTTTGTGGAAAAAGTTTTTTTTAATTAATCCTATATAAAAAGGGAGGGCATGTGCTTGAATCACAGAAATACAAAGGGGTGTGTCGCGTGACAAAACATGCGCTTGAAATCCAATGCTATTTTTCCTATGGTTGCCGTGACGTCAGAGGGCTCTGCTTGAAATTTGGGGTGGGCTCTGCTTGAAGTGCCTGTGACGATACTATTTTTCCTGATGACAGCACACTCTGACTTTTGGGAAATTGCGAATCAGAGCTTCGATTAAATTAAAAAAATTTGTTTGACAGAGTAATGTTATGGCTTCATGCTAATTATCTTACCAAAATTTTTCTAAGTCCAGTTTTTTATTTTTTCGTGCGTTTCTCAGGTTTACCCTCAGTTATCCGAAATTTGCCAGCCAAATGGGATAATTCATAGATCTAAAGATCGATATGTACGGGCTTTGGGCATTCTTGTTGATGAAAACCTGTCTTTCAAGAGCCACATTGAGTTGATTAAAATGAAGATATGCAGAAGTCTTGGTATTTTAAGGAAACTTACTTTTCCTGGATCAATTTTGAATTTTTTTTTACTGCTTGATTCAATCACGCGTTTCTTACTGTCCAACTGTATGGATGTCAAACTTCCCTTCACTGTTAAAACCACTTTCTAAGGCTTACAATAAAGCTAGAAACCTCATTTAGGAAACTAATCGTTCAGGAGTTATCCCATTACTTGATCTCGAGTCACTGTATATTCTTTCGTGTGCAGGTTTTACTTTTTATAAGGTTCATACTGACCTCCCTGTCCCTAAGTTTTCCACCATCTTTTACCTCCGATCAGAATAATCAGAATCTTCGCAATACAAAAAATTCTATTCAAGTTGCTTTTACTCCTTGTATAAGGTCAGATTTTAATCCTTTAATGGCAAGTCATATTTTATGGAATAAGTTGCCCGAATCAGCTCGAAGGTGCCACTTATTCGGTTTGTTCTAAAAAAAACATTTTTTAATTCTTTGGTTTCTTAGAAGTTATTTTTATCTATTTATTTATTTATTTTTATTATATATTTTTATTATTTTATTGGAGTCTATTTAATCAACTTAGTTAATTTCGTTTATTCAATCTATTTAGTTTTGTTTTCAATAATTTCTATTGTATTTATATTTTTTTCTTCTCCTTTTTGATCTTTTCTGTGTGAGTGATTATTTTAATTTTTTTTTCTCGAGCAAGTGCCTCGTTTGTCGTCTTCCTTCTTTATTGGCTAAAGGGGAGAATAGTCAAAATGTAATATTTTATTGGTGTTTCATGGTGAATAAATATTATCTTAAAAGTAGATATTAAATAAAAAAGGAGTTTCTTCAAATGAAAGTAAAGGGTGGCATTAGGACATAAAACTAACAAAAAATTATTATTAAGGAAAATACCAAGAGAAGTTCCTTGCGACAAGAGTAATTGAACCAGCTAACCTCCGATCAGGAAGCACCGCTCCTATCCACTTCGTCATCATAAGGTATTATGGACAATAATTCTTCTTTAACTTTATTCACTTACTTTAAATAGTAGAATTTTAATGGCTGATTTCGTGCAGCCGCTTTTTTACTGCAGCTTCTGGTAAATTATTAAGGTAATAAAGGTAATAAAGGTAAATTATTAAGGTGATATTTTTTTGGGTTTTGTTTCAAAATTAGCTTAAATTTGGATTTTGAACCAACTGATGATGCAAAACAAGCTTTAAAATAGTATTAATAAACGAAAAAAAAATGTGTGGGTTGGGCATAAAACCCCCTTAGAATATACAACTCATGATGAATAAAATCTTATCTTAAGGATTAAGCAAGCCACCATGCGACACTTTTGTGTTCAATACAATTTTGAGCCAAAATTGTGGCCCTGCATTACAAAACGACCGGAAAAATACTTTGTTTTCAATTGATTGCGTTTTAGCGACTTAAAAGGTCTCTTTAAATCAAAATGTCGGTTTGAATTGCATATATTATTCGAAATTAAGTGCTTTTTCTAATTATTGGTACCGGCTGCATGCCTAATTGCTAGTTTCATACCTTTGTCGATGTGTTAGAAAATCGCATATCATAACTTGTCTTTTGGACAAGGTTTTTTATAGCAAGGACTGGAGATTAAGCCCAAAGAATAAAGCATGACAAAACTATTTCAGTATTTCACTAGCATTCATTCAGTGAACACCTAGCTTGAAAACGGATATTTTATAGTCTCTGAACAATAAAGAACTGGTTTCTTCAACTAAACGAATTAAAATACAGGTGAAATTTGTTGCGCATTTGACTTTTCTTGAGTAATTATTTGAAAAAAAACTACGTTTTCTAAAGAGTTAAAGAGGCTGAGTCACAAGTTCGAACCTTAAAACGCACAGGGATTAGAAGGTACAGTTGGGGGGCTGCCACCCCCCAAACCCCCCGTTTTCGCAGCCTTTAAAAAAATGTTAAACTGAAAATAAGGAGCGACATTAAAACTTAAAATGAACAGAAATTATTCCGCATATGAAACGGGCTGTGCCCTCCTCAACACCTCGCTCTTTACGCTAAAGTTTGACTTTCTCACAACTCTTTTTTTTAAACAATAAAAACTTTAGCGTAAAGAGCGAGGCGCTGAGGAGGGCACAGCCCCTTTCATATGCGGAATAATTTCTGTTCGTTTTAAGTTTTAATGTCGCTCCTTACTATCAGTTTAACATTATTTTTTTTCAAAGGCTGCGAAAGCGGGGGGTTTGGGGGGCGGCAGCCCCCCAA
>JAQQPU010010004.1:0-27498 GCA_029168905.1 Artemia sp. Kazakhstan ARC1039 | reverse complement strand
GAAATCACTTAACATTGTGGTGGGTCGCCTCTTTATAGAGGCACAAGTGTGCCTCCTTGATTTCAAATATGTAAGTTTCATCAAGTTTAGTCTTATCCATCAAAAGTTACGCGTCTGAGAAAATTTGCCTTATTTTCGAAAAGAGGGGAAAAGAACCCCTAAAAGTCATAGAACTTTAATGAAAATCACACCATCAGATTCAGCGTATCAGAGAACTCTACTGTAGAATTTTCAAGCTCCTATCTGCAAAAATGCGGAATTTTGTATTTTTTGCCAGAAGAAAGATCACGGATGCTTGTTTGTTTGTTTGTTTGTTTGTTTTTGTCTTTTTTTTCCAGGGGTGATCGCATCTATCCAGTAGTCCTAGAAAATTGTGAGACGGCTCATTCGAACAGAAATTAAAAGTTATTGTGCCCTTTTCAAGTAACCAAAAAAATTAGAGGGCAACTTGGCCCCCTCCCACGCTTATTTTTTCCCGAAGTCACCCAATCAAAATTTTGAGATAGCCATTTTGATCAGCATAGTCGAAAATCTAATGAATATGTCTTTGAGGATGACTGAATCCCCAGCAGTTCCCGGGGGAAGGGCTGCAAGTTATAAACTTTGGCCATTGTTTACATATAGTATTCGTTATTGGGAAGTATACAGGCGTTTTCAGGAGGAATTTTTTCTGGTGGGGGGTCGGGGAAAGATCTTTCCATGGAAGATGTTTCCTTGGGGGAAGGGACATTTCTATGAAGGGGGTGCCAGATTTCCCAGCATTATTCAAAAAACGATCAGAAATTAAATAAATAAAGCAAGTTTTTTTCAACTGAAAGTAAGGAGCAGCATTAAAACTTAAAACGGACAGAAATTATTGCGTATATGAGGGGTTCCCCCCTAGCAATACCTCGCTCTTTACGCTAAAGTTTTTTTAGTACTTTCGGAAAGCTATCTATTCTAATTAACCGGCCTTTGTGATTCAGTGGTTTGTGATTCGAACAAAATTTGAACTTTAGCGTAAAGAGCGAGGTATTGACTAGGGGGCAAACTCCCTAATATACGTAATAAAAACATACGAATATAGAAATTCGTTACGTAAGTTAATTCGTAAGTTACGTCAGAACAAAATTTCGAGAAAGCCATTTAGCCAAAAAAAAGGAAAATTAATATGCGAATTTCGTTTTAATTATTCATGTACGGTGAGCCAAAATCAAAGCTGCATTAATTCAAAAACGTTCATAGATTTAATAAAAAAACAAGTTTTTTTAACTGAAAGTAAGGAGCGACGTTAAAACTTAAAACGAACAGAAATTATTCCGTATATGAAAGGGGCCGTCCCCTCCTCAACACCTTGCTCTTTACGCTAAAATTTGACTCTGTCTCACCACTTTATTTTTTAAAACAATAAAAAACTTCAGCGTAAAGAGCGAGGCGTTGAGAAGGGGACAGCCCCTTTCATGCACGGAATAATTTCTGTTTGTTTTAAGTTTTAATGTCGCTCCTTACTTTCAGTAAAAAAAACTTGTTTTTTTTTTATTTAATAACATTTAAGAATGAGGGGCTCTTTCATCTTTATCTCAATAAAACAAAACAAAAAATGATTAAAGAAAACACAAATGTTTTTATTTCAGTATTTACTATTAACTTCCTGATTTTGCCGGGTAACTCTAGATGATATTAGTTTTTATTATTATTATCTAAGAGAGTAACTTGATTTGAACCTCAACCGAAGTCTATGTTACCCATACAGACGTCCATAGCCTTAAGAATGCTTTTCACCTTTTAATTTTGTCGTTTATATTTTTTAAATATCTAGGATTAATACCTTTTTAATAAATCGGGAAGCCATACCTCACTTAGAAATGACCCATGTTGATAACGGTAAATGTTGCGCATTGTAACGTCTTTATGTTTCAAATTTACGAAGACGTTATAAATCTTGATAACCATAACTATCCAAACAAGATTTTGAAAATGTTTATTTCCTGTCTATACGTAAGCTAGTAGAAAAGAAGATTTCCATTTGTGACTTTGATTTTGAGACTTATTTGATTTATAACCTTTCATAAATACTACCATTCACAAGCTGGTATGATAAGGCAATTACCTTACTAATTAGCTAAATGTTTATATGTGGTGTCAATTTCCATCGTTACCCGACTAGAGCAGCATAGAGCAACTCGACTAGTTCGGCAACCCCAGATGTCCTCTCGCAATATTCAATATATATATATATATATATATATATATATATATATATATATATTTAGAGGAAGGCGTAAGGACTGTTGGTAGCGAGTGAGTAAGTAAAGTCTTGTAAAGTGTGATATTTATCCTTACAAGATTATAAACTTCGGGTTTTTGTTTATTTTTGTTATTTAATAAAATCCTGATTCTATGAAAAATAAAAAACGGCAGCAACGATACAATCGAACCTATTATAGTACGAATATAAAATCAATAATAACCTACAGAAAATTACCATATTTTGATGATAATAGTATTCATAATATTCACATCTGAAAATTGGTTTGAAATTCACCTCCTTTCTGGAAAAATTGTCGAATATAGCCTGAAAGCGTATTTTTCCACATTTTACCTCGGAAAAACCCTCTGACTAGGAACAGACATATGTGTACATATGATAATATAGATAAGAAAACTAAGCAGAATAATATGTACAGGATTATAAAAAAAGGATGAACAGAATAATGTCAATTCTAATTGCTGAACACCTGCTCGACTATTTGTATACGTGTAATAAACACTACTAGTGTGATTAGTAGATATATACATATATACGGTGCTTCAACTGTGAGAAATATATTTATTAGAAGTAGCTGCATTAATATCTAGTCCTTGTGTTAATGTGATGTGGAATAACACTGCTGCTCTTGGATTTGATTTGTTCTAATGGAGGTCTTTAGTTGGACAATAGCAAGAGGTCGAAATTCAAAGAATTCTCCTAGTATGCAGTGGCGTAATTTCGTCAAAATCCTGGGGGGGTTGCAAAGTTGGAGCCAATTTTCCAAAATCAACTGAAGATGACAGTAAAAACTAAAAAATAAGCCATTTGGTACCATAAAAATACTATTTAGTACTATAAAAGTACTATAAAGGTACTTTATAGTACTATAAAGGTAAATATGTACTAAAAAACTGATCTGTTTCTGTTGTTACTTGAATTATGCAGATGTATATTAGTTTTGACAAGATTTTGGAAGAAACTAGCTTGGGGGAACAAACTAGGGTCTGGAGAGGGGGGGGCAAATCGAGGTATGGCAGGGGTAGTTGCTCCCCTCCCCCTGCTCCATAACAAATTACGCCCCTGCCAGTGGGGCATGCTCGTAATCTTTGCATTTGCGCATCCAATAGAATTATATAAAAGATAGTCTCGTAGTTATTCACCTGGAATGTCTGGATGCCTGGAAAATGTCCTGGAATGTCCGACCTTTTGTAGAAAACGCAAGGGTTTGGGGGGGGGGGGGATGGGAACATGAGGGTGGGATGGGGATCCTTAAGTTCTTACCATCAAGGTATCTACTAGAAGAGATTGTAAGGTTTTGACTGTAATTGGTGGGAAGGACGAACTGGTACCTTTACGATGCCGTTGGGCCTCAGAACCGTTTTCTAAGATTGTAGGGAATGGAAAGGGAGGGGTGGCTAAATCCTTTGTTATAGGGTCATCTAACAATATTTGCGCTTAATGGGCATTGGGAAGTAGAAGTATCGAAAATTGTTAGTAACATAAAGTCTTGTTCAGATGGTTTGGATAGTATGCAGTTAAAGGCTGTTACTATCCTGTTCGCGGAAATAGTTTACTCTTTGGGGCTGCCCCATCAACTGAACTTTTATCTAATAGAAACAACACTACTGGAGCTCATAGAACTACTAGATTATAATCTTCTTACTTTAACTTATGACAAAACTAATAATATGACATATTCAAGGATAGGTGCCGTTAACACAAATGTACATCAAAAGCGCATAGTAGATGTACGCGAAAAGAAAATAACTAGGGACGTGAAACAAAGAAATTTATTATTTATGAGAATTTGTCATGGAGTTTTATAGTTTTATATCAGTAGAGCTATCTAAAAATCTTGGTAGGCTTCGCCGTGTCAAACATTTGGTAACAAAGCATTAAACATAAAAAAAAAAATTGTTGTTTTTCATTCGTATGTGTGTTACGGTTGCTTGCTGTGAGCAAGCAATTTTGCAGCATGTTATATTCTTGTCATCAGCACATCCACCAGAATAAGTTGATAGATCTTAATTAAACTTAATGGACAACAAGAGTTGACTAGTTGTCTTGTATTGCCTTTCTTGGGTCCGCACCTGACCCGATCCTAGTGGCGGAGGGATTCCTCCATTCTTGTCATCATGACGTCGCTAGAACGGGCTGTCAGATATAAATAAAACCTAATGGGAAGTAAGAGCTTCCGCCCTAGTTGTACTTCTTCGTGGTGCAGGGCCTTCCCTACCTCTGTGGGTTCTAGGGGGTGCAAATTCTTGTTTTTGGGATACCTACTTGAACGAGTTTGTCGGAGTTTGCAACAATTTGCTGGGAAGGGAAAGCTTTCCTCATTGCAGCTTTTTGAGGCTTGAATGTGATCTCATCTTTTTGGGAGGAGGGAATAACAACCCGATAATAGATAACACGTAATATCATTAGCTGTTATCTGGGCATTAGCTGGGAGGATTGAGGAGTGTTTGCAGGTATCTGAAAATATTGAACGACGGTATTGGGTTCAACCAAACTTAATCAGAAGTAACAGTTCATGTCCTAGTTATTCCTTTTCAGGCTTCAGAATCAGTTTGACCTCAGTGGTGGAGGTTTAAGGGGGTCCCTAATTTGTGTCGTAGGAATGTTTACCAAAAGAAAAATCGAATCCCAATTAAACTTGTTAGGAAGGAATAACAACCCGTGGCCTTATATGGTCTGCATTTGATTTTGGCCATCAGGCTTACAAAAATCTCTTTTTATCTGCCTAATTGCTAGATTTACTGGTCGAATTCATTTAAAGAAAAACCACGTTAACGTCTGCAGTTACGGTCGCGGTATGAACGGTCGGTTGAACCTTGGACGATCAAACGGCTAGATTCAGGTAATCAATCGGCCCCTTCGAAGAGTGGTCCAAGGGATCTACATTTTTCCTTCTTAGGAAAAATTCGAGTACAATCCAATAGATATTTTATTATTGGGATTATCTTGCTCTGTAATGCAGCGTAAAAATAAGATACTTAGCTTACCTATATAATCCTAGTGCATGTTTTTTTTTTCTTTTTTCAGAATGCCTTCAGTTTGATTGCATATACCGACCCTTGGTCAAGTAAAGCGGTTGGCTGGCAGTTGGAGCAATCTCAGAGAGAAATTCTGGGTGATATTCTGAATTCGGCAATTGTTGGTAAGCTGATACGCTGATTTATTTTGTTGAATGTTCAGCATGAGCGTAAATTGAGTAGATACTACATTCCCTTCTTGTTTGTTTGAGGGTTGGTTTGATTTTTCTAACGACCTGACGTTTTATTTCTAAGCTAAATTTAATCTGCTTGTCTTTTCCTGTATCCACACAGAAAAAAGTTTGCAGCAATAGACAATGCTTCTCAATTTCATCTTTGAGCGATTTCGTTGTGATTGTATTTTGAGAGGATTTTCCCCGAATCAAATTTTTAGCCCTTGGTGCTCTTTTTTTCTACGGTTCTTGCTTTCATTCTGAATATTCTAAGGGTAATAAAAAATGATAAAGATACTCCATCGCTGGTGCATAGTGCTTCAAATCAGCGTTTCAGTTGCAGGGTCTTTTTATGGGAGAAATAGCAAACTGTCGCCCAACCTTGGTGGATCGATCCCTAGGCCCCGTATTGGCAAGCAGAGCATCAATCTACTCTGCTACGACAGGGTTGAAGGTTCTAAGGAAGGCTTTATATGACTGCTGCAGATATTTAGAAGAAAAAAATTGCGGAGAAAATTGCCCAGGTGTCTGTTAGAAGTTGAATTTTTCACTTTTGATACTCGCTTGATAATTAAACTGCTTAATGTTTGCAACTAAATTGCCGTGACAGCTGAATATTGCCCATTATGGATATTTATGTGTGAAACTTGGGTAAGAGGAAAGTAAAACAACATTCTTGAAACAAAAACGCAACAGAAGAAAATTTAATGGAAATGCAAAGAGTCATACTAGGAGTTGCACTGGCAGTTCTTGGGTTTCAATTTAAATAACGTAAAATGTATTAAAGAGTTAAATCTCTTTAGCTACTTGTTTAATTTTTGTAGGCTATCTAATTAAGTCCAAGTCTAAATTGTGCTTCATTTTTGTTCCAGGTTGTCATAAAAATTACACAAGAACGTGTTTAAAAGTAGTAACTTTGCTATTTTTAAGTTTAATTTCGAACAAAGTAGATATAAAATAATGCGGCTAAAGATAGCAAACTACCAAATTCTCTCTAGTATTTAGAATACTTTTATAACTCAGGGGATTCAGTTACGTTGTACCTTCCTCCCCCCCCCCCCATGTAACCTCTGAATCGGACAGGAAATTTTCTATTGCTGACAGTGCTACTTCCGAAAGATAAAGATTAGAAAAAAAATAACTAACAATGTTATTATTAATAGCTTGATAGTTTTTATTTCGATAATGGCTTGCCAAGAATGGAACATATTTAATTTTGTCCGCTTTCTATTGCTGCTAACTTATATTTTGTCTTGTTTATTTGTAAACTTAAAACTTAAATTTTTTAAACTTTAGATTTAAAGAGTTCTTAGTAATAATAAAACTTAGGTTCTCTTGAGAACTGGGGGAGGGGGGGGGGGCTAAGCCGTCTCTATCTTTTTCTCAGATTTAAATTGCAGGGAAGCCTCAAACTTTTCCCTGGGAAATGAATGCAAAAAGTATACTTTACTTCTGCTTATTATATAAAGTTGTTTATGTTATATTTGCTTATTATATTACATATGCTTTTTAAATTAAGCCATGCCTGGAAATTCTGAAGAGGTCGGTTTAAAGCTGCCTGTCACACGGCTTTTTCCTTGATGATTGGTAGCCCTTAAGGTAAATATAGCCAAGAAACTGATATAGCTTTGAACTTGTTTGGTTCGGGCGGCTTTTGTTATATTATATTATTATATTATATTATTATGGTATATTGTATATATATTATACATTTTTTCGTGTAATAAAAAGAAAATAATCTAAAATTAATTTACTTTCAGAAAACTATAGAATGCCCGGAAGACCTCCACTGGAAGAAGCTTTGGCTCATGGGTGCGAACTGGGAACTCTTATGATCCAATCTGGCAATGGGATCGCAGCCTTTTTATCCGTGAAAGGGCTACTGGAGCAAGATTCATGAGTACAATTACTTTTATAACGTAATCACGTAAGTTCTATTCATAAAAATACTCATAGAGAGTGAAGTGCTGGAAAAAAGGATAATACAGACATTGGCGTGTTCGCAAATGCCCCTGCCTTGTGCGCACTCTCATGGGTTGCCAATAAGACAACTCCCCCTTCCCCCAAATAAATACGCCTCGGGTAATCATCATTTTTGGGGTTATCACTCTTTCCTACATAATTCACATGCATTTTGTCTCTTTTTGGTAATTTCAACCATTCTTCCAAGAAATAACGGCTTTTTCAATAAGTGATATTGTCAACGTGTCCTCACTATTAAGTTTAAAAATATTTCTAGATTCCATTAGGTTTCAGTGCCGTTTTTTTTTTTTTACGGAGACCTCTATCACTGTAGCATAACATACGTCTTATTTGTTTAATAATGTCTGTAGCAATTCAAAGGGTGTGGTCCGAAATTTTTGTTAAATTGATATTTACTCTGCACCCTCTTTAACTCACGTTACTCTACGAATAAGGACTATACTGTCCTGTACCTTTTATGCTTCTCAAGTTATTTGGGAATTTCTGTTTTTTTTTTCGAATTCTGTTAGATCTTTTTTTTGAAGCTTATGATTCTTTTTTTATTCTTTTTTTTCTTTTTTAAGGTTCTTCGAGGCTTGAGGAAACCCTTGTTTGTACACACAACTATGTTGAAAGACAATTTATTTTATTTAAGGATGTTTAAAAAAACATTTCAAATTAACATGTCTTTTAGGCTTAGTGGGGTAGCATTCTGATGCCTAAATTTAGTTGATTAGTCATGTAGAAATATAATAAAAATTGTAAGTAAAGAGAATAACATATGAGTAAACGAGGGGTCTTCCACCCCATCCGTGAAAATGCTAGCTCAAGCTAGATGTTACTCTTTTCAATGCTTATTAAAAGTCGAAGAGGTAATAGCTCTTTTACGCTTATAATATGTGTAAATGCTAAAATATTTATTTACATGTTAATAGACAACAAAAAAATTTGTTGTTTTTTTTCTGTTCGTTCGATTCCTTTTCTCATTTTCGTTTTTTTTCAGCTGCCGAAGCTAATTCAGAGAAAGGAGAAAATTTTGTTACGCATAGTTATGTATAAGATTCTTCTTAAATAAGAATCTTGTATATTTTTTTGTTTTTTTAAAATGAAATTTTGATGTTTGACCTTAGGATATAGGTCTAATAGCCCATTCCTTAAATTTTCAGCTTAGTCAGTGATCTTGAGAAGGCAATAACGTTAGAAGGCAAAAAATTTTCTGTGTTATGGTGAATACTCTAGGGAATCTTTAACAGTGTTGCACTAGTCCAGCATTTAATGTTAACAAAAGTGTTCTAAAAAAAGTAGAATAATTCTTTTTTTCTAAACTGCTCTCTTTTTCAAAGTTTTTTTAAATATAAAAATTTAGTTGAACATAAATTCGATCTTTCATACACATTTAAAAAATATTTTCGTCATTTTCTGTTTCTTCTTGAAAATTATAGTCAAGTCCAATCACAAATTTAAAATTTTAGAAACAATCTAGTGTTTAGAAAATGTTTGCTATGCAAATTCTTATGCTGGGTTTTATATTGGAATAAAGATTTAGCATCCACAGGTTTTAGAGTAAGTCTCTTTTGTTGTGAATTTTTTTCTTGCAGAAACTGTTTTTTGCGGAAAAAATTGTTTTTTTTAATAATCTAAAAATTATCTCACAGAAAATGAGGGCAAAAGGAAAACTTTTATCAAATTTTGAATTTAGAATGAAAACTTTTCATCAGGAAGATTTTCTAAACAATTAAAATATTTGAGGCTAAAACACCAAATTTTAAACCACATTACATTCTAAAAAATATTGATAAGAAACACAGTTTGTACATTTAAATTGAAGCTAAACTAGATGTACTGAAGAGAAGTGTCGGAATGGAAGTGAGGAAATCATTTGAAATTTAGTTATTCTAAAATTTTACTTCAAATTGTTTAAATAATTATTAGCCGTGTTGTACTCTTTAGCAATACTCAAGTTATACCTCAAGTAAGTAAGAACTCGTAACTCAAGTTATGAATTCTATTCATAACATGATGGCTTGTCATGCCCATAAAAATCTTTTACCGTGCCTTACCTAATATACATACCTAAATAGACGCAAGTGGATAAAATCCCATAAGACAAGACATCCATAAAAATCTCGTAAGTGCACTGCCTTGCTATGCGTAATAGATGTACCTCAATGGATTGTATTGTTTTGGTATTAAGATATTAATTAGAAAAATATTCTTAGTTGTTAATTGTACAGTACCGACGTATTAAAAAAATACTTTGAAAAAAAGTTTTCCAATATTCCCCTTTTGACCGTTAAATTAAAATTAGAATAAAATAATTGTAACATCTAATTTGTTTGTAGCATTCCTACAATTAGGCGGCCAAAAATTTCTCGGCAACTAACTTTTGAGCTGAAAGAGGCACAGTGTCGTCAATTGTTAGAGGTATATTGTGCCTCACTCTAGATTTTGAAATGTAGCTTCTTGGGGAATTTTTTATTGATCCCTTTTTTTGGTATTTTCATCGAAAGAATTGAAAAACAACTAATCTCTCCCTCCCCTCATAGACATTGAAAAATACCAACCTCTCCTCTAATTTTTTGTGAATTGACGCCACAGGGAAGGCAGACTGTTTTTTTCAACAGAATATATTAACTAACTCTTCACCTTTTTAAGGTAAAATAACATGAAAAGCCAAAAATAGCGAAGCAAGCTTACGCCACCATTTCGAATGTTCGCTCTTCTTCATACCTCATAATGTGACCTCCTGACCCCTTTAAAACAGGCTGCAAGATCTATCTTTAAACACTCTTATATACTTGTACCATTTTAAAGAACTTTGGTGGAATATTTTATAAGTTTTTTCACATATTATCCTCAGCAATCCTTTTTTTGCATCCCAGGGAGAAGGCCTTAAAGATTGATCTTTCTCATCTTCTTTTTTTTCCTATTTATCTGGAAAGTGTGACTATACATTTTTTTTTTTTTTCAGGAGTTTCATTGTTGAACAGATGTCCAGCTGTAAATATTGGCCTGAACACTTCGAATTTGTAAAGCATTTTTTGAAGATTTTTTCTTTGTTTTTGAGATTTTTACCCGCGGTTAGTTAGATTGTTATTAGTAGACATATAAAGTAAGAGAATTAAAAGTAAATTCGTTCTGATTTGCCTTTTACCCGGTATGATTTTTCAGGGTCTTAATAAACACCTTTTTACTGTGAAACATTCGTTTCTTTGAAATTATGCAAAAATGAGTTTTAGAAAGCTATTGTGATTCTACAAAAAAAATTAAAAGAGAGTTAATTTCAAATATAATAAAAAGTTATAATTATAGTGATTGTTACCTAGAATATTTTGAGACTCTCCTCTTTATATTTTTTTACCATCCTAGCACAGTAGGGAGCTAATTCAGTTATACAAAAGTTTTTGTTATATTTTAAATGGTGAAAGCGAAATATTATCTTGCAACGAGCTGAAATCACCAGGTTGAAGAAAAAGGCTATCGTTTCCCTCTGTTTTTTCTCTTTAAATGCGAAATACTAATTTTATTCTTAGATCTACAGTTGATATTAAAAGGTGCTGACACCCTTTAAGGGTGTCATCCTTCTCTATTTCTCTTGAGCGTAGATTAAAGTAGGAAGGAGGAAAAACGTCCTCCCCCACAAAAAATCATTTCCCTACATGTAAAATCCTCAAAAGTCAGTGTAAAGCTTGGTTCTGACAGAAGATGATACTTTCGGAGAAAGGAACCTGAGAAATGGTCTGATTGAGATTGTTTGAGGACTTGTACATATTTTTTCTTACACTTAATATACAAAAAAAAACAATTGACCAAAAGCAGGGCATTAAGTAAGTATCTGTAACCACCTAGCGAATTAAAAAAACAGTATTCGATCGTTATAGCCCAGCCACGCGTCTTTATCAGTTTGTAATGTACAGTTAATTTTTCGCAGGTCGCTTAGATGCATGAAAAAAGTCCCTCGTTTTACTCACAACTAATCCCAATAAAAAGAAAAGAGGAGAAACTCATGTTCAGTATTTCCGCTCAGCTGTAAAATATATGTTGCGTAACATAACGCCCTTTGAGATACTGCAATTGAAATTAGAATAATTTCAGTCGAATAATTATCTGCTTACGGGAGAAACTGGAAAGTGGACCCGAAAACGTACATTTTAAATGCTTTTAACCCGCCTCCTGGAAGACTTCTTGTTGATGGGGTCATCGATCTAACATTTGGTGGGAGTAGTAGGTATTTATAGATGCTTTCATGAGAGAATTGAATCCTTTATCTTGTCATGAGGACAAGAGTTCAAGTCCTTCTCTCGCTGGTTATTTGGTTTTCAACGGGGCTCTGTCGTCTGACTCTTTAACCTCAGCCAAAGTCAAACCAGCTCTAAATGGGTACCTGGAGAAATCTGGGGAAGGTAAATAGGAAGGTGTAAGAAATCACAGGATGGTTTGCCCCCAAACCCCCATTTTACTCCCTGACTGAAAGGCCGTAAAACGGAGGTCAGCATCGCCTGTAGGGTCGCAATGCCGTATTCTTTACCTTTTTCCCCTTACCTCTTCCTGAGAGCTGCTCAGACGTATAAGAATTTTGTCTGGTTGCTCCTCTTCTATATCCCATGGTGAATTTAGGATTTTTCGTTTACTTAACATACAGTGTAAATAAGGCAACATAATAATTACTCTTCGGTTCTTAAACTCTTAAGGGGAGATAGCTTAGTGTTAGAGCATTCGACTGCAGACTGACAAGTTATCTGTTCGAATCCGATTGTCCCCTAACTTTTTTACCCTGTTGTAGCGCAGTGGATTGATGCTCTGTTTGACAGTGCGGGGCCCGGGGTTCGATCCCCGCCGCAGCAAGGCTGGACAAAAAGCTTGCTACTTGTCCCTTTAAAAAAGATCCAGCGACTAAAACGTCAAGACGCCCTATGCGCCAGCAATGTCTTTGGAAGATTTTTACCCTTTTTTATCTTAAACTTCTGAACTTCTGTTGGCTTTGTTGGCCTAATCCTCTTCTATAACTCGTAATAACGGAAAATTCTTTTCAGTAAAAAACGTATAAGTTTATTCGCCATAACATAAGACTCAAATAAAAAGACAAAAAGCGGTAGAGAAGACTAGAATGAAAGATATTGGCAGTAGGTTTTGACTTGAACTTCGATCAGAGTCGATGAAACGAATGCGACCCTCGACACCAATATTAACTGGTGAAATTTTTGAAATGTAGCCCTCAACCACGTCGTAGTCTTTAACGTCTAGAAATAAGCTACATTAGAGAAACGCTCGGGACTATATAGAATTTACATGGATATAGGATTTACAGAAAGTAATAAAAATGTCATATCATTGCCCAGCTTGTTTACTTTCATACCCAAAACAAAACAGTGTATCCTGTCCTATTTTTGAAACATAGTTCAGAAGTTGTGGAATATTCCTTTCGTCGATTTTAATGCGTTGATTGAGTTTCGACCAGCTACAGTTGGGAGAAGAAAAAATACTAGTACCTCTAGGTTTAAACTACCAAACGTAATTTTTGTACTCGTATCAAATTCAAGCAACATTAACTAGCTATACACTGTTCCTGTTTGTGGATATGGAAAATGAGGTGTACACTCTCGGTTTTGGCAGTAATAATATGCATATTAAAAGTAATTAAAGAAACTTGTTATTGCTTGCCTGTCAAAAACTTTTATTTGTCGCGTTCAATTAATTCATTAGTTTGTATTTACTTTGATTATATTTTCTGTCCTTTCTAATTTGCCTTTTTTATTGTCTTTTCTACAAAACAGATTGTAATTACTTTTAGAAAAAAGAGAAAAGACTAACGTTGATATTGTAAGCTAAACTTCACCTCTAAGTGGATTTAGCCTGTAACATTTAAAGTCTTAGGACAAAAAAAAGGGGAAAAAAGAAAAAAAACAAAAAGACAAAAGAAAAAAAAATATTTTAGCCAGTGGATAAACTTTTGAATAATTTTTTAGCCAGATATTTACTGGCTGATAATTTTCCACGTTCCTGTTTCTTCTTTTTGTTTTCTTAATTTTTTCGTTTTTCGTTTTCATACGTAATGTGTTGCCAGTGTAGTCTAAGAACCTATTTAAGTTTTAGTGATAAAATAAAAAACGCCGAGATTGAACAGGACATTAGGTCCTAGGATTCGTTGCAGCTTGCAACACTGTTTCGCTAACAAATTTAAAGACATTTGCATGGAAGCGAAAATAGTAAGTAATTCCTGTATTGCGGAAGTCGGGCTGTAACAATATATTGGAAGAGACGGGGAAGTAAGTTTGATGCGTATAAAGAAACGATAGAATCGATACAACGAGATTTTACTAATTCCGTATAATTCAGTCCGCTCCAAAACCCGCTATCAGCTGATGCTAAGGATCAGATTTTACCACTGGCAATTGATAATTTAAACGCTGAAATCAACTAATTCCCTATTTATCTTATGTATTTGTCTTTATCTCAGATCTCGTATAGTCTTTGTTTCTCTTGTCGTACAGATGATCTTGAGCTCTATCGAGTTCAAGTAGCTCCTCCCAATATTTCGTTTCTTTTTATTCCATTTTTGTATTTATTATTCATCTTTTTCTATTTGCTTGAATTTGGATGCAGACGCTTTCGCATAATTTCCTCACCGAAATCAAATAGCGATATTTATTTTTTTATTTTTAGCTTGCAGTTTGTCGTCTGTCTGGATAAGGTTCGTGTATTGGTTAATCAGAAAATTATATGTATAATTCTGATTGGCTCGGCCTTAACCATCTTCAATTTGATTGACCTCCAGTTTTGACACGATCTAGTTCTGGACGCTAGTTAAATGTCTATTGTGAACGGATTTGACTTCAACTGGTTTTCAAACTAGCGCTAGCTAAATCGCGGTTTTTGTGAAATCTCGTTATGAATGGACCTGATCCGAAGAGTTTCTATCTTGATTATCTGTGTGAGGGTTCTGGACGATCTCTTATGGTAATAGAACATTTCTTAAATGGTTAAATGCTGTAAAAATTAGGGGATAGGAATCGAATCTGCTAAAGGTGCAGCTAAAACCCTAGCTGCTCATCCCTTCCATATTGAATTTGGATGCCATAATCCTTTTCACGGATCTGGATGATAAAAATCTGAATTCACCGATGTCAGATCGAACCCGAGAGTGGAACAATACTTGTTGTCGTTGACCAAGTTTGGTTTAATTTTGTCAGCCCATTGAGCGATTAGGCTGGTGACAAGAGATCTTGAACCTTTTTCAGTTGGCTTAGTTAGGATCTGACCGCCCTTTTTTTTAGGTGTGCCGACGATAATAATGTAGAAGTCCCAATTCCTTCTCTATTACAGAGTTTGGATCGGTGTCAATCTCTGAGACGGCATAAATCAACTGGTGAAGCCTCATTTTTCCAGAATTATTTCCTGGATACGTATATAGAACAGGTAATTCTAGTGTGGTCGTTGAAGAGGTAATTCACTGTCTACACAAGTGGCATTAACTAATACTAAAGGACTTTACTGCTAGAGCAGCTTCGTTTTATTTCACTTTGGTGTTATATCGTTGGCTGAAAGAAAAGTAATTTAAGTTTTTAGAGTTATTAGAAATTACTCAAAGTTCAGAGGAAATATTTTGCCAAGTTTCCTTATCAATGAGCATCATATTTTTACTCTTACCACTTCTAATCTAGAGGTCGCTGATCACAAGAAAAAACTATGAAAGTAGCAGTTTTGTCCCAAAACACAATTAATACTTTTAAGCAAGTCGACGTTGTCTTCTTTTCATTTTCCTTCTGTTTTCATACAGACCACTAATTATATCAATAGGAAGAGGGATGTGTCGGTTTCTTTGTTTTAAATAATAATCGAGTAGCACCAAGTTTCATCGTTGTTTCAGTTGTAAACTGGAAACGTTGCAAATATTTCCAGAAACTTAATTTTTTTTATTGAATTTCATAGAAGAGACAGCAATGCTAAACTGAGAATTAATTGCCAATGAGAAAATCAGAAGTATTTCTACTGATTAGAAATTAATATGCTTGTTTCAAAAATAAGCTTTCGTTTTCTTAATATTTCTTGCATATCAGTTCCATATAGTTAATCCTATTTTCACTTTTCTTAAGATTTATGGTCCCTTTGCTAGTTTTAGTATACTATTTTTCTACTCTTTTATAGTTTTTATATATCAGCAAAAGACAACAATTTCGCTATCATTCCATAGCTCAGATTCACCTCTATCCATTTACCGAAATACATTTTTGAAATTGGATATACGTGGTTTTTTAGACTGAAAATACATTGAATATTGGCTGTTAATTTGTTTTAAAAGAGACTGTTTTTTAAGCCAGTTTAGATCATTCTCCAAGAAAAAGTCAATTTTGTTATCATTCCATAGCTGAGATTCACCTCTATCCAACTACCCAAGGCTGTCATGTAAAACGACAAGTTCGGATTAATTATACAAAATCATTTACAATTTTTAGCTAAGACATTAGGAATTAAAAAAAAACTATTGGCCAATAATAAAAACAAAGTTCCAGTTCTTCTGTTATGGCTAGACAGATGGGTTCAAGACGTAATTTTGAGATCATGAAATCCATCGATTGTGTGAGGTTTGACAACTAACCCTACATGCCAGATTGGGTCCATAACAGCTTTTTCTCTGGTTAATTTGAAATTAGAATTAATGAGTACGATAAGTAAGAGTTTTGGAAATAAAAGTGGCTTAAAACGTTTAGTTATTTCTAAATGAAATAACAACTACTATTTTGGAACGCAATATTTTAAGAGCTTCCACACTCCTAGAGCTTGTTCATGATTAGATGAAACAAAAGTAGTCAGTTACCTAACATGTCCACTGTCTTATTTTTGAACATGTAATACCCATCCCCTCCTTCAGCAAGAAAGTCGAATATCGCAATTCTATAATTTTTGTTGTCTTCAACTGGCTCGTAGGTAGGAACACGGCATTTCTGACACCTTGCATACATTTGAACAGTACGAGCACCGGGTGGTAGGTTCTTGTCAATGAAAAGTTGCAAACCTGAAAGACAAAACACTAATAACTGACTTTCAAGGGTGAGTATCAAGGTTGCCACCACGGTCATTTCCTAAAGTGTTACAATTGCCCAAATTTGCGTGCTACGCAGCGATTTTCGATGCCACAGTAAAAACATTTTTGCTACGTATGATAAAATAGTGCTAAACTAGCGCTTTCGTACTACAGGTGGCATCAAAAAAAAGTGTTACACATGATGAAATAATGCTAAAATAGCACTTTCATGCTACAGGTGGCACGCCTGGTGAGTATAGCTCACTAAGGTAAGCTTTCGTTTCAGAAAACTATACATTAGAAGAGGAAAACTACAAGAACTACTTAAAGGTACTGGCATATCTTAACTCCAATCAGCTCCACAAGAACTTGGAATCGCTATTGCAGAGCTTTAGTTTGTTATGTACCTCAAGGTGATGCCTTCAGGCCCTGCCCGCATTTATCATTACGATAGCTTAGAATGACTGCATGGCTTCTGACTCTTTTTTGCCTTACGAAGCAACGTAGACTCTGGAGAGTTTTGCGACAGCAAACAAATTAAGGAAAGACAATTGCCAAGACTGCCAACATGTTTATGCTGGCAATAAGAGCCTTGCTATAAAATGATGTTTATATGCCTACTCTAAGAGCTTAGCTATCAGTCAAAATACATTCAGTTATATATTTATTTATTCCCTTCAAAATCGAGGAGTATATAGAATAAATAAATAAAATGGCAAAAACGAAGAAACTGTTTTTTTTTTGTTTTTTTTATTTACAAACGGGTTACAATAAATAAATAAACAAACTTCTCATTTAAAAAACACAATCCAATGCATTACTGCATGCCGGACAAGAACCCGAAAAAAAGCAAAAAAGAAAAACACTTAAAAAAAAATTGTTTAACAAAGGAAAGAAAGCACTGATTTAAAATAGTGTTAATAACTTAACTCGAATAAAATCCGTAAGAACAAAAAACCAACAGAATATCAAACATTATAATATCAAACGTTTGTTAAGCATGCATTATTTTAGGACTGAATTGGTATTGAGTTCGAAGTTTTCGTCATAATTTCTCTCATATCAATCAATAACTAAAAATAAGTGCATCAAAAAACTTCGATTATTTTCAAAATAAGACACTAATAGTCACCATAATAAGACCAGCATAGTAAAATTATTTCTATCTACGAAACAGAAAATATTACATAATTATTGCAACATTGGGTGGCCCGAGGTCACCTGGTGAGTAATTCTTTATCCCAGTGAGAACAAGAACAATTTGAGCAATAAAAGACGATAAAAAAAAACAGAAAAAAATTGAGGCTAAAGACAAAATAGGACAAGGTAAGCTACATCTTGGAAAAAAAAAGTGATAACAAGACGTACTAGCTGAATTGGTATTTGCCACAAAAAGACTGAAGAAAAATAATTCAAGTAATAAAATTAAGTAATGCAAATAATAATAATAATAAAGCCAAGAAAAGGATAAGAATACGTAATATATAAAATTTTTAAAACGAAAGAGCAAAAGTGCCCAAAAAACCAGTTTATCCGCTCTGGCCACCTTAACCAGTGGTCTGGCCATTTCAAATAGGAGCCGTATAAGCCCTGACCAAGAGTGACAACATTGTGTAGTAAAGACCGAGCAAAAAAATTATTTCTATTTTTTAAATTTGCATACTTCAAAGTTTTCAGGTACATTGTAATCACGAATTGGTTGTAAAACCTTGAGACAATCCAAATACACCTGGAGATAAATTATCTAATGGTCAGTAAACTTTGAAAAATAGCAGTTGCAGGCGTGACACGAAAGTTTTTCCATCTTATCCTACTTAAAACTTCTGCTTCTACCACTATCAAGAAATCTCCAGAGACTTTAACTCGCAAAAAAGGCTAAAGATCAGACTAATCTACACAAATATAAATATTACACTTTTGCTGAAGAACTCAGATTTTGCTAAATTAAAAATGTAATCTGGATTTTTCAGTGTCAAGGTTTCTATGCAGTAGTTATAAAATTAGGTTTCAAAGGTATTAGAATTAGAACTCTTGAAACCAAAATCATTGTATCAGAGAGAAATTTTCTTATGCAACGGTTTATGCTAAATACAGAACTGGAATTAGAATTTTTCTCAAATCGCAATTTTATGTAATTATTTAGCGAAATTTTTGGTGGGCGAACAATTTTTTTGGTGTTTTTGTTCAACACCACAAAAAAATTTTGGTAGTGTTTAGGGCAAACCTAACTTCAAAATTTATTGAAGACAAATATCGGCGCTAGAAATATGTTACAGCATTTTAAATTTGCCCTCAACTGTTGCTTTTTATTCAAAACGAAAAAACCGTAATTTTACAGCAAAACCATATTAGGGTTCATTAATGCATAAGAGATGTGGGTAAACTAATGACAAAACTTATATTACTTTTCGAATTTTGCTTCAGCAGTTCAATTGCAAATACAACAAAAATTCTGCGAATCAAACCGTGTTTACCATCGTAGTTGAGCCTAATCGTGTCGCAAGGCAACACAACTAATTTCGTTTTTTTTGGGGGGGGGGGGAGTCTGTAGCCCCGAAGCGGTAAGAGATGCAAACTCGAAATTTTTTTGGGTATGGGAATCGTAAAACGGGACAGAATCGTTACAGTAAAGTTCGTAAATTTCCTGTAGTTTTTCGGAAAAAAGAAAATAAATAAAAAAGTTTAGCTCCTTCTGCGACTTTGCATTTTGAATTTTTGATTTTGCGAATTCCCTACATTCTGTCTAAGTAAAGTGTCTTAACTTTGAAGCTAAATTCTTTAGAAATCAAATAACTTTGAACAGTGATAGAACTTCTTGCTATCTGTTTGAACACCTAGCTGAAATTTCCGTATATCATACAAATTTTTAGGATATGATACTTTAAATCCTGATTTCGAAACACAGAAGTTTCGATTTTTTTTTGTCTAGTATCTTTTAGAAGTTTAGTCAAAGGCAGCGTAATAGCGCTGCCTAAGTGAAGAGCGATTTGGGCATAATGTATTATCTATTAGTTTTTGTTTTTTTTAGACTAGGGCACTTTAAATCGAAGGAGTAGTCGTAGAAACTTCGACAAGGACTCATTCGATTGGAAATTGAAAGGGCTAGTGCCATTTTCAATAGTCGAAATTGATTGGAGGAGAACTAATCCTACGCCCACCATTTACCCAAACACATCCAATCAAAATTTTGAAATAGCCATTTTGTTCAACGTAGTTGAAAGGTCCTGAGATTATGTCTTTGAGGATGACAACCACTCCATAGCCCTCAGGGCAAGGGTTGCAAGTTAGGCCCTGGGGGCATATAAGGTTTATATAAAAAGGGTGACCGTATAAACCTCGGAGGGGGCTCATTGGATTGGTAATCAAGTAAACAAGTTCTAGTGTCCTTTTTAAGATTCAAAGTTATCGGAGGGATGGATACACCCCCACCTCCTATTTTCCCGAAATGTATCTGGTAGAAATTTTGATATGGCCATTTGCTGTCGCAGAAAAAGGCCCATTCGATTGGAAATCGAAAGGGGTAGTGCCCTTTTTAACATTCAAAAGTGATTGGAAAACAACAAGCAACCCCCCCCCCCCCCCTCCAATTCCCCAGACCCATTTAATTAAAATTTTGAGAGAGCGCTTTTTTGTTGGGTGTTTAAAGATGTTAAAATTTTTTTTTTGTGGGAACCCCCCCCCCCCCCCCTATAGCCCTCAGTGCAAGGGTTGTAAGTTATGCCCCGAGATCATATAGACTCATATGGAAAGCGTGGTCGTAAAAACTCGGGAGGCGGCTCATTTGATTGGAAATTAGATGTTCTAGTGCCCTTTTTATGAGTCAAAGTGATCGGAGGGCAGCCACCCCCCCCCACGTCGTATTTTCCACAAATGCCTCCGATAGAAATTTTGAGACAGCCATATGTTCAAACATAGTCCAAAGATCATATAATAAGGCCTCCTTGGCTTGACAGAATCCCCCAGAGTCTGGAGATAAGGGTTGTAAGCTATGCCCCAGGGACATATAAGGTTTTTGTGGAACGGCTGGTCGTTTCAACTTTAGACGAGGCTCATTTGATCGAAAATGTATAGTTCTAGCTCCATTTTAAGATTCAAACATGATGGAGAGCAAATATCCCCCCCCACCTCCCTGACATCCTCTTTTCCTGAAACGCATTCAATAAAAAATTGTGAGATGGCCATTTTGTTACCAATAGTCCAAAAATCATATAACAATGTCTTTAAGTTTGACACAATACCCCAGAGCCAATGGGCAAGGGCTGTAAGTTATGCCCCGGGACATTCATCGAATGGGTGGTCGTACAAACTTGAATCGGATGGAGGTAATTTGATTGGAAGTCAGAAGTTTTAGTGCCCTTTTGAAGAGTCAAGAATGAATGGAGGGCAATCAGCCCCCCCCCTCCAAGCCTATCATTCCTCAAAACATATACGATCGAAATTTTAAGAGATCTGTTTTGTTCAGCCTTGTTAAATGTTCTAGTAAGTATGTCTTTTAGGATGTCATCCTCCCCACAGTCCTCAGGACAAGGGCTGTAAGTTAGGTAACTCGTTCATGGGCGCCCATAAGGGGGGTGCCAGCCCCCCCCCCCTCCATGGCTGAATGATGGTGACATATATTTGTATTAATTAAAAAACTTTTTCCACCGAATAAGTTTTCAAAGAAAAGTAAAGAGCTCTATTAAGCCAAAAATGGGCAGAAATAAAGTCAAATAATCTTCCAAGCGTAAAACTACCACAGATCACTATCAAAAATTAAATGAAACTCAAAACGAACAGAAATTATAATAAATAGCCTAGTCAAAATCAAAACGAGCAAAAATTAACATTTCTAGGGCTGACAACCCCCATGCTTTCTCAAGACCAGAACATAACTTAGGCTTTACTGAAAAAAAAAAAAAATGACCGTGGATTGTCAGTTTAATATACCTATACTGATATTTATTCCTTAAAATAAAAAAAGGGTAAACAAAAGTGAGTAAAAAAAGTTTTTTTTACTTATTTAAGTAACAAAAAAGTGAAATAATTTAAACATATTTTGTTTTCAGTAGAGCGCAAATTATGTTCTGGTCTTGAGAAGGCATGGGGGTTATCAGCCCTACTAATGTTAGTTTTTGCTCGTTTCGAGTTTGACTCGGCTATTTATTCTAATTTCTGTTCATTTTGAATTTCATTTATTTATTGATAGTGATTTGGGGTAGTTTTACGCTTGGATGCCCATTTCTGCCCATTTTTGGCTTAATGGAGCTCTTTAGTTTACTTTGAAAAACTTGTTTCGTGGAAAAAAAAATTTTTAGATGAATTTCTGTTCGTTTTTTATTTGCAAAGTCATTTTCATGCGAAAAAAAACTTGTATCTTTTCGGTTTTTTTCTATAAGAATCTATAGTTTGGCACAATTGTGGGGGTTTGACATGCCCAATATCCCTAAAGAAATGGTTACTGGGCCGTTTGTTCTACTATGCTGAACAAAATAGTTGTCTCAAAATTTTGACTAGATGTGTTTGGGAAATAAATCGGCTTGAGAGACGGGCTGATTGCCCTCCAATCTCTTTTTAGTCTTAGAAAGGACCCTAGAACTTTTAATTTTGAATCGAATTAGCTTCTTTAATGTTTCAATGATATTTCTAGCTATTATGGAGTGGCGCTGCCTATGATATTGCTTATATGCCTTTTTGAAAACCTGCGTGTATACAGTTTTTTCGTTTATTGGAACGCCCCCTAAATACTTCCTAGAAGTTTCACCTTAATACTCTTGGTGTCATTAGTTACAGTAACTGTAGTTGTAGTATTAAAAATACATATATAGTGCCTCCTGACTAGTCCAAAATCTCCCACAACTTACTCCTAAAGATCTAACTTAATAATATAAGTTGTTCTTGAGATATTGCTTTGTCACCTTTTTGAAAGTCCACATCCTCATAGTTTATTCTGATTTAGTTCAACGTCCGCCTAAATATTTCTTATATTCGTTTACTGAAGACGTTGTTATATTCTCTTTGGACTATTGGCTACAAAATGGCTGTCGCACAATTTCGATCGAATGTGTTTGGGGAAAATAGTATATCAGGGGGGGGGGCTATTTTCTCTCCATCAAGCTTGACTCTTAAAGTGGAACTAGAACTATCCATTTCAAAACAAATGAGCCTCCTCTAAAGTTTACAAGACCACCTCTTCCTAAAAACCTTACCTACCCCCGGGGCATAACTTAAAACCCTTACCCCCATATTCTGGGAGGTTGTGTCAACCCCAAAGACCATGTTATGAGATCTTTGGACTATTTTTTAACAAATGGCTATCTTAAAATTTCTATCGAATGCATTTGGGGAAAATATGACGTGGGGTTGGGGTTTAGCTGCCCTCCGATAAATTTGACTCTTAAAAATGGCTCTTCAACTTCCGATTTCCAATCCAATGAGCCCCCTTCGAAGTTTATACGACCACCGTTTCCACAAAAACCTTAAATACCCTAAAGGCATACCTTACAACCCTTGCTTTGATGACTGTGAGGGGGTTCTCATCCTCAAAGACATAATTTTTCGACTTTTAAACTACGTCAAACAAAACAACTATCTCGAAATTTTGACTGGAAGTGTTTGGGGAAATGAAGGGCGTTGGAAGGGGGATGGTTACCCTCCAGTCACTTTTGATTATTAAAGAGGGTACTAGCCCTCTCAATTACCAACCGACTGAGCCCTTTTCGAAGTTTCTACGACAACAAATGGCCATCTTAAAATTTCTATCAGATGCGTTTCGGGAAAATACAACGTGTGTGTGTGTGGGGGGGGGGATATTTCCCTTCTGATCACTTTGAATCTTAAAAAAGCACTATAACTAACACTATAACTTAAAAAAGCACTATATCTGGTTGCCCTTCATGAGCTCTTTTTGAAGTTCGTATGACATTTATTTCTATAAGAAGTGTCCTGGTCTAAAAAACAAAACAATATATTGGGCCCACATCGCTCTTTACTTAGGCAGCGGTATCGCGCTGCTCATGATATTTTGTCTTGAGATTTCAATTATACGAGTACAGTACTCGAAGTGCTGATAAGACCAGGTAAGCCCCCCCCCATCCTAAAATTCAGCCTATGGGCGCCCATGAACTCGTTTTCATTGTTTACATATAGTACATGTTATTAAGAAAGGTAAGCATGTTTGAATTTTGATTTTCAACACACGAAGGGCATTCAGATGAGCCTTTCAGAGAATGTTGAGGAGAGTGTTGAACTAAACCAAAACACTTATGTGAATACGGATTGTCAAAAGGGTGTAACACAGGAATAACTGAGTATATTAATTTGGAAAATTCTGGAAATGATAAGGGATATGATCAAAGAGGCAATATTTGCATGCTACCAATACTAATACAACTACCACCACTACTACTACCAGACTACTCCATTAACGATATTGAGGGGAAATTCGAACTAAATCGAAAAACGCTATGTCCATGCACAATAGCGTGTCTCAAGAATTTATTTGGGTATTAAGTTGGAACTTTCGGGGAATGCTTAAAGGGGAAGATCGTCTCACCAAAAGACAATATGTGCACACTACTGCTAATACTACTGTTATTGCTACATTTATTACTGCTTCTACTACTTCTATTGCAACTACTTGCAAGGTTATGAGCATTGAGGTGAAAATTTCAAGAAGTTTATGAAGATACAGGCTATCAAGAGGTCATATCAGCAATGTCATAGCAATGGCTTTTTAACTTTTTAAACTTTAATCTTGCGAATTTCATACATTTTTTCTAAGTAAAATGCCCTAGCTTGGAAGTCTAACTTTTCAGAAATTAGATAACTTTAAACGCTTATTGAACTTAATATTAAATCCTCGAAAATGTAAGCAAAATTTCCGTATGTCTCATAAATATTTGGAAAATAACACGGGAAATCATGATTTCGAAACAGAATTTCCAATCTTTTTTTTTCTAAAAATCTAAATTTGATATTTATTATATTTCAAACATTTAATGCTATGAAAAGCAATCAAGAAAGCACGGACTCTTTTATATCCGAAACTGAACTGTGCGCTAAGAATAAAATTTTGCACAATGAACCGTTCCCTGGGTGTTCATTAACCGCAGCGAATAGTACACAGTCTTAATACAGGCAAAAAAAAAAATAAAAAAAAAAAAACAATGCAGGTACAGAGTTTGACGATGGCTTCGTACACACCTAACTTATTTCAGAAGTTCTCCAATTACACGTAGAAATGCAAATAATAACCTGCAGTGATCATTACGCATCTGCAAACGTGATGCGGGAGCATATACATTTATAGTTTCGTGTGTTGCTCGGCAACTGTGACCCATGAGTCACAGCTGAAAAAATTATGGTAGTAGCAGTGAAGTCTACCGGGCAACATTCATAAAAAGAATACGTTGCTTACTCTTTTTTGGACCAAAGCAAAATCATTTTGCCAGCTCCCCCAACACAAAACTTGCATTATACCCCCCCCCCCTCCTTTCCGAATATTTTCACAGAAAAAATCAGCTCGATGTCTTCCCCGCGATAAGACAGAACATAGTTTTCCTACCAAAATTTCACCCCCCCCCCTCCTTTAATCGAATTTTTTAACCATGTGCACATGTGTTGGAACCCTTGGTCCCAGTTTGTTCAGATAAATGTCCCTCTCAGATTCCTTTCTTTTGGCCCCTTAATTATTTTCCTTCCCCGAATAATAAATATTAATATTCCTTTTATTTTGTGACGTCATTTTTGGTCCTCTTAATTGCGTAGTTGCTTAATAGACCACGAGGTAAGAAATTGCGCAGTTAGGGAGGTTGACCAGTAAGTTATTAAGTCCTAGGATTGGCTGGAAAAATTCATTTACCACCCCGTACCCCATGTCGCAGCACACGGCTAGCGGAGCGGGATGGGAGAAAGAATTCCCTTTTTAAGTTCAGTTCTTATACAGCGTGAAGTGAATACAGTAAGACTTTTTCTTATACTATGTTCTCTTTTAACTTTTCAGCCTAGGTCGAGTCTAAAGAGATAGTTAGAAATCTTATCGGTAAACCTTGGCTTTTAAAAGTGGTCCTGGACCATCCGATCACGCTAGTATATACGGAACCGTTGGAGTAACCGCGGAAATCTCACTATTTTTGGGCCGACGAGGGATCTCCCCCTCAAGTAAGTGGCATAGCAACTCTTTGCGCCATTTTTGCCTTTAAAAGTGGTGACCCCTGTACGTTACATCTCCAATAAGTGGTGGCAGCAATTTAAGGTCCTATTAGTAAATCTGATAATAAAAGAATTCCGCTTTTTCGAAGAGATGGGTTAATTTGGCCTAAAAAGTAGCCTATTGTGGTAACACATAAAAAGACAAAAATACGTAATTAATTAATAGAATTATGAAGGTCTATAATGGGCTGTGTGCCTTGTTAGACAAAAATAAAAAAGAATAACGTGAAATTAATGAGTTGAGTTTACAGTGGGGGAATCTCTGTATTTAAAAGTATTACAGAGTTTAAGGACAGATAAGAAAACGTTGAGAGTTGGGTTATTATTTGAGTGAATTGGCGGACTTAGATATAATCTTCAGGGACGAAGGTTATAAGAGTATTGAGGACGGCAAATTAGGAGAATTTGTCAGTTTGTGCGCACATTGGACAAGGAGGGTGGGAGGCACCTGTCCTATTGAGTAATCTGCCCAGGAGGAGATTATATTTAGAATACGAGTATCCAGGGAGGATACGTGATTTGTTTCACAGGGTAGTTCCCCTGTTTGACTTTAGTCCAGCTAATTCAGTAGTGGAATATTCGCGCGGTTTTTCTGATTATTTTCTCGTCCAACCCCTGTTAATTCGTTTTTCGGAGATATATTTCACTCGCGTACAACTGCTTGTTATGAAAGAAGTCGTTAATCACTAATGAAGTCAAGATATTTCGGTTATTTGAAAATTTGTTGAATATTATTACATGGAGCTGATAATTGACAATAGTTATTGCGTACCATAATTTTTACGTGACAGTTTTTGAGCTTACCAAGATTGACTAATTGAATAAAAGATAATATAATCAGAGAGAATTAGACGCGGTAAAATGAGGGGGTACGAAAAAAACTTAGGAAGGATATATGAAAAAACAAAACAAACTAACCCCTCAGAGGCTGTGCCAAATGAAGGGGAGTTACGAATAAAAGAAAATACGGATAGAGAACGAGCAGACTCAGAAAACGAATTAAGAGAATATAAAGACAGTGAGATTGAGAGTAGGCCAAGTAGCAGGAGTAGTAGAAGTTCAATTTCCAGCAGGAGCTCACGAAAAAGCACTCAAATAGATATGACACAATAACTTTTAAATTTCATAGAGAATGAAAGATTAGCCAGAGTACAAAAAGAGGAAGAAGATAGAAAAGAAAGAGAGAAAGAGAGGATAGCTAGAGAACGAAAAGAAGAGGCTGATAGGATAGCCAGAGAACGAAAGGATTAGGAAGATAGAGAACAAAGAGAAAGAGATAGAGTAGCCAAAGAAAAAAAGGAGGATGCAGAAAGAGAGGAAAGAAAATACATAATGGAAATGATTGCAGGGAGAAATTACTAAGATCCTCAGAAATCGTCTACAATAGAGATAATGCAGGCAGTAAACCTTCAACCAATGAAAGAAAATGAAGATGCACATTTATACCTATACAATTTTGAAAAAACGGCGGAATTAAGCGGATTACCGAGAGAAAATTGGGTGACAAGAATACAGCCCCTCCTTAATTACAAAGCACAGTAGAGTAGAGTAGAATATTTTTTGAGAGTAGAATATTTTTATTTATAACACGTACATAAATAAATGTCACAAAACAGCGCACATGTCTGGTGGCATACTTTAGCGCTGAAAATATTGCCAACGAAAATACACAGCCATTTTCTAACTAAATTTTACAACAACGAAAAAGAAAACCCTAATGAACAAAATGCTTAGCATGTCATAAGATATTTCTTCACCAGTCTTAGAAAATGTCGCTTGTTATATAGTATAATCGACTTCGATTCGTTCATAAGTTCAACTTCGATTCTGATACGACTTCGATAAGTTCAACTTCGATTCTGAATTTTCTCAATGAAAATTAAATAA
>JAQQPU010010003.1:17037-31253 GCA_029168905.1 Artemia sp. Kazakhstan ARC1039 | reverse complement strand
CAAAAAATAAATATTATAAAAGATATTTAGTCAAACATGAAACTTTGCTGAAATTGACAGAAAAATACGAGACTAAGTTTTTTTGCTGAATTTCCGCAAAAAAAAAAATCAAATTGCAGACACATTCAGTTTCAGGCACAAATGTAATGTGTCTCTATTGTAAGGATTGGGTAGATGGGATGGAAATATAGAATATATATAACACGCGTAGCAGATTATTTAATGCATGACTTAGCGGTCTTAAGGGGACAAATTTTAGGGGCACAAAATTTCAAATAAATAATCTAAAGGTTATAATCATTCAATTTATGATAATCTACAACGGTCGGATAAAGTAAAGTTCATTTCTCCCAGCACGTTTGACCTCTGCCCACCTGATAATTCAAATCAAGCTAATGAATTGGAAACTGGGAGGTTAAGTTGCTTCCGTAATTCCGTCGAAAAAAATAAGAGCACTAAATAATATGTAATTATTTTGTTTTGTATAAATAGCGCCGTTTTATTATATAACATTAGTTAATTTTCTGATGACGACCACTGTGTATGTGATCGAAATATCCAGAAATTTTGTCATTGTTTTACTGTCTAATAAAAGGATTTGTCCCTATTTGAACTGTTATTCGTTTATCAAAATAAAGTTGGCACTAAGTATAATCAAAATGAATCCGAGATTTTCCTTTTTCCCAAATCGTCACCACCATTCCTTGAAAATTAGAGTAAGTAGACGGAATTTAATTAGTTTTAACGTTGTCAGAATGAATTGAGCAAAACGGAGAAGGGGGCTTCGGAAACGGAACAGTTGCCTATCAAATGTTATTAGCGATTAGTGTCGATGGCCAGTAATGAGCGGTCGTTTAGTAAACTTAAAATAAGATTTATTCTTCATTAGATACACGTACAATATTACATGTTATTATTCCCCCAAAGGCTCATTGGCCTGTACAAAGGGGGAAGGCAAATGAGTTGCTTACTCAGAGATAAAAAACAAAAGAAAATTTAAAATGACCACTTACTCACATACGAAGGAGAAGAAAAGAAAATATAGATAAAATGAAAACTATAGAAAAAATAGAATAAATAAACTAAATTAATTAATTAGATTAAATAGATTCAAAAAAATAATAAAAAAAAATAAAAACATAAATAAAAATAACTTCTACGAAGCCAAAGAATTTTTATCAATTTTTTTAAACAAACCGAATGAGTGGCACCCTCGAGCTGATTCAGGCAACTTATTCCAAACATTATAACACGCCATTAGAGGCTTAAAATCTCTTAAGATTATAATTATTTTGATCAGAGGTAAAAGATAGCGCAACACTTAGGGGCCAGGCGAGGTCACCATGAAGCTGAGGAAAAGTAAAACAGTAAACTTAAACTGATATTAGCGTACCTCAGATCGACTAAGGGCCAGGAGCGACTAAATTATTTAGCGATAATAAGGATAGAACGCGAAGAATTAGAAGCAATCAATTGGGACAAGATAATTAATAATTTTGCAGAGACTGAAGTAAGAAACGTCAAATTGAAATGAATGGAAAATGTTGTTAATAAATGAACATTTTGTTAAAATTTGGCCTGAAATTGTTGAGAGACAGGGGAAGCGGTGTTTATCAAGATTTTGCCCCGGGTGCAAGAAGGGCCAGATTCGCCACTGTGACTGAGGTTATTTTAAGTTTTAGGTTGTTGAGGTTGAACAGGTTTTTTTTGCCTAAATTTAAATATATTTTTTTCTCTCTTTTTCTCAAGGATTTTTTGTAATTTCTCTTTTTTTTTTGCAAGTACTTTGGTTTATTTTTTTCGCGCAGTTTACTAGATACTCTTTTGTTTTTGTATGGCTTTATTCAACTTAATAAATTATATATTATTATACTTTATAAATTATATATCTTAATTCTAAAGTACCAACCATCTAGTAGAAAGAAACCATCATATTTATTTGTCTCCGCTTGTATGTTTAAGTAATATAAATGCTTTTGAGTACATTTCAGAATAGGTAGCCTAGTCAGATAAAATTATTGGTAACCTCTAAGAAAGAATCTCTAAGAAAGTTTATATAGTATTCTTCTTATCCTGGCCTCATCATTTTCTATGCATCCCCCAAAAACCTAATCCCCCGCTAATTTTTTGTTCTAAAAGGCATGACAACTGAACCTCAAGAACTAGCATCTGAAAAAAGTCGGTAAAATATGCAACTTATTTTAAGTGTATTTTTTATTAGTTTATTTTTTTATTATTTTTTTGTAGTCTGATTAACCTAGGCCTCAGGCCGTCAGTTAACTTTTGGACCAAAGAAGAACGATAACTTGAAGTCCATTAGCCTCTGCGTTGGTATCTGAACCTCCAAGAAAGTCGGTAGATCATTCAGTTTGTTTTAGGCCTTAGTTTCATCATTTATTTTTTTTTTTTTTTTTCAGCTGGATCAACCTAGGCCTCGGGTCCTCAACTAATTTTTGGAACCAAAGAAAAACGATAACCTCAAAGTTCCAGGGTCTCTGCATTAGCATCTGAGGTTCCAAGAAAGTCGGTAGAATACTCAACTTATTTTAGGCCTTAGTTTCATCTTTCCTTGCAGAAATTCAATAAAATATTCTATTTTCCCAGAGGGAAGGGTGGCAATGGAAACCGCCTACCGACACCTATGAACTCCATTCCTGAACGTAGAAACTGGTCAAAATGTTCTGTTCGAAACGGGTTGTAGAAACTGGTCGAACGTAGAACGGCGGAAACGTTCACTCAACAAAAAAAAATATTTACGTCCGGAGCACTTTTGTGGAGCTGTAAGGCGTTGAAGGATTCGAGGAAGGAAATTGTTGGGATCGGGATAAAGGCAAAGGAAATGATGGTGGATATGGTGAAGAGTAATTGCCAACTGGATATTAAGAATGTGAGGAGGTACGTTCGTAGGATAGTGCACTGTAGGGAGAGTGAAAAGGCAAGTATTCGAAAAAAGGGGGTTGAGTTGCTGTTATATTGTTTTTTCATGTTTTTCTTTTTGTTACCCTTTTTTGTAACCATGGCCAATGTGCCTCTAGTGTTTAGTATATATCATATACACGACATAAGGGGGGGGGGGGGGGTACAGACCATACCAATAGAAAAAATTTTGCAATAAATATGGAAAAGCAGTTTTAGTTATTCAAATCAGTAATGAGACGCCGAGGACGGACTCCATATTTAGTAAGGGATTAATCTACCTTCTCCTCTGTCGAATTAACGAAATTGAGAAGAAAAAAAAAAACACCCTCGGCTAGGTTCAATTTTTGACAGGCAGCACAATACCCAATAATGATTGATCACAAAAATCGGAGGCATACTTTGAATATACTTATGGTCACGTTATAACCAATTTGCATAACAAATTTTCGCTTATTTTTCCGACAAAGTCATCTGTTTCTTCTGTGTTTAGTGAGCCCATCGACAAGAATGATTCATTAAAAATATATACTCGATTTATGATGGCAAAGGCGATTATCAAAATATAATATCTTCGTTTAAATTGATTGTATATCATCGGTAAAAAAAGACAAAACAATCAAAGCCATATCCAGGGGGGTGTACCGGATTTGACCCCCACACCCTGAAATTTTTGTCCCAGTCGTAAAAAAAGAAACTAAAATACATAAAAAAATGGTTGGACTGTTTTGTAGTTTTTCTTTGTGACCCCCACCCTGGGACGTATACAGGATTTTTTCGGGGAGTGTTTTACACAAGGATTTTTTCGGGGGCAGGGGGGGGTGTACACACAGAAAAAAAACTACAAAAACGCATAAAAAAATTTGTTTATATCCTTTTTTGTTACGTTTTCACGAATCAGACAAACATTTCGGAAGGGGTTACAACCCCCTAACCACCCCTCTGGATACGGCCTTGCCCCCACCTAAACAAAAATCCTGGATACGGCCTTGATATGAATACCTTCTTTGAAAGGATTTTGAAAAGAATAAATATTTTTCCTATCGAATGGTCATATTTGCAAAGGCCCGTTACAATTTGTAAGCGAAATGGGCAAAGAAAATTATCAAGGTGGTGGGCGATGATCACGTAGCCCAAGATTGTTAGAACCTATAACTCTGACAATATTTTATCCATTGAGTACCAACATGACACCAATTATCGTCATAGTGCTTAGTGCTACACGTCATAGTGCTTAGTGCTATGCGTCATAGTGCTTAAAGGCTCACTGAAAACGTTTTGGGTCTCTATATAATGGGAAACTATAAGTATTGAATTTTTTTCTGATCCACAGATGAAGTTTTCAGCGAGGGCGCGGACTTTCCACCCCCTGGTGCATAATTCGGAACGCCAAGTGTGCCGCACAGCTCCGCTACGCTTGGTACACTCTCCGAAAATATTGGTACACCCCCTAAAACCCTAGGCAGGGGGCCGCCACGCGTGGTACAATCCCCAAAAATCTTGGTACACTCCCTATAACCCCTGGCACGATTCCGCCACGCTTGGCGAAATCCCCGAAAAGCTTGGTGCTCCTAAAATCCTGTGCACAGCTCCGCCATGCTTGACAAAACCTCGAAAAGCTTGGTACATTCCCTAAATCCCTTGCCACAGCTCCGCCACGCTTGGCAGACGCCCGCTGATACACATATTTTCTGAGAAAGAGCGACCCTTCGGCTTTTTATCAATGATTCTCTGGAAAATAAAACGCTTTTTATCTGGCCCTAGCGACTCATTAGTGTTTACCAAGGTTGTGGAGTCGGTTGTAGGTTATAACAAATTCCGACTCAAGACATTTTCGATAAACAGACTCCAACTGCAACTTCATTCAGCAAAAATTTACTAAAATTCCACCTCCAACTCCACATCCACGGTGTTTACTAGAGCACCTTTTGCAAAAAACTATAGCCTACGTATGTATGTATGTACACTGGAATCATTATACGGAATTACTGGGGGGGGTAAAAGCATATTACCCCCATTACTGGGGGTAGCAGGGGTACCGGGTTAACCCCCCCCTCCCCCCCCCCCAAAAAAAAAATGGGGTTGTAAAAAAGTAGCAAATGCATATAAACAAATTTTTGACGAATTTTGTAAGGTTTTTTTTTGTAATCCCTACTCCCCCCTCGAAAAAAATCCTGGATACATCCTTGGTGACTGTTTCACGTAAATGGGAAGTTGCAATCATCACCTTAATAAAAAAAGAATTCATATTTTCGGAAATCCGCAGTGACTTCCTTGTGGATCCTTTGATTTGGGGGGTCTACATATTAATTAAAACAATATAACAAGATAAAAAGTGAAAAATTTTTAATTCCCCTACGTAAAAAAACTGTGATTTCTCTATTTTTTCTTCATATTTTTCAAAATCGTTACCTTTTTTTCAAAATTTTTTCAAAATTTACCTGTTTTTTGGTACTTCAACAAAGACCCCCAGAAAAAAAAAATTCGGTTCATATGCCAGAAACAACAACGTGTTCCTTTTTTCTTTATTTTTGACTGTCATTCATCACAATACATATCTAGTGATCTATCAATTACGACAGGAATATTCCTACCAACGTTACTTGTGGCACATTCTATCCAACTGAGAAAATTGGGTAATTTGTCTTGAAAACAGCTTCCTACAGTATATCTAGGCTTACTGCCAAACAGGTGTACTGTGGTATTTCTTATTTCCTGAAGGATATTCAAATTAAGTTTTCTAAATAGTAAAAAAATACCCAAGTAATTTAAACAAATTTTTTGTTGACCAGACCAGTTTGTTTCAGATTAATATTCCCTACGAAACATGCAATTTTACAAAAAGTCTAATGGTTCTTTCACACTAAGTACTAGAACTTTTCACACTAGTAGTGGCGTAATTTCGTCAAAATTCTGAGGCGGGGGGGGGGGGGGGAATTGGAGCCAATTTTCCCAAATCAAGTGAAAATGGCAGTGAAAACTGAAAAAAGAGCCAGATAGTACCATAAAGGCAAAGATACTAATGAAAACTGACCCGTTTCTCTGGATGCTTGAATTATACAGTTTTAGGCTTATCTGAGTTTTGACAAGATTTTTGAGGAAACTAAATTTTAGCCAGGCAGTGGGGCAAACACCCTTTGTTATGCAATCTTATGCAACATTTGGCAATCTTAGAGAGTAAATTTTGTCCGTAACGTCAGTAGTGCGAAACAGATTTGCGCTCGACGTAGAATTTACGTTATGCAGGTTTATGTCACGTTATTAAAAAGTCAATGTAAAAGCAACAAAATGAAATTTCCGGATAAGGAATAAATTAGTAACATTTTCCTGAAAAGCATTTCACACTTGATCAGAGCTTGAATCTCAATCTCTATGCCAAATTTTTAATTTCTGAATTGCACATGACGATGGTTATGACGGTTTCATGGATTTTTATGTCTGCTTAGCGTAAAAGCGGCATGTTTAAGTGTAGATTGTTATGCTTAAAATAGGAGGATGGTCTGAAAAGTTCTCAGCCTAATGATGAAATGAGATTTTATGTTCTAAAAAAGGTTAATTTTTCAACTTAGTTATCTTTAAGACTAATACCTTTTGTCAAGCGGTGTTGCAGGGCCATTGCAATCTCATATCGTAACTTAATAGCTTAGCATAGAAAAATACGTTCGTAGTGCGAAAGCCGCTTAAAGCTGTAAATTACAACGAAAAAGGCTATTTATATATTTGGATTCATTAGTTTCAGGATTGATTCTATACATTCATCAGGTCAAAACAGTGATATTAAAAAAAAACTTTTCCTTAGAGATTGTTCTGAACTTGCCTAAAATAGGAACAATTTCATATTTGTACATGTTTTTACAACCTTTTCAGTGTATTCTTTAATCTAAAACGAAGGACAAAGCGAATTTCAAAACTAATTCGGTAAATGAGTTGACCATTCGAATGTTAGCATATTTGTTGTCTTACGTTCAAGGCCTTATCCAGGAGAGGTGCCCAGTTTGAGCCCCCCCCCCCTCCAAGTTTTTGTCCAAATCGTATAAAGACAACGAAAATAAATAATATTTTTCCATTTTATAAATTTCTCCTTACTCCCCCCCCCCACACGACCAAAAATAAATTCTGGACACAACACTGTTTAGGTTCAAGCATTAAGTTTGTATTTCTGCTAGAAAATAACATACCAAAAATATACACAATGAGCCCAGACATTATGAGTTGGAAATTTGACTGAAAGAGCAGGTAAAGGGAAACAGTTTTGTGTTTAAGATTTTAAGATGTGGACGCATTTTAGCTAAAAATGACACATAGCCTACTTGGATGCTCAGGCGACACATTCATGGACCAAAAAACTGGCAACGCTGGTTACAACAAAATTTTGGTAGACAATAACTGAATTCTCATTCAATAACTGAATCCCAGTTAATAACTGAATTCTTCCTTGGAAAGTTCAAGTTCAATATGGAAAATTCTGTCTTTGAGAAATTTAGGCTTCTATGTTTAATTTTTCAGTATATGTTAATTTATTTTAGTACATTTAATTAGAGCAGTTCTTAAGCCAAAATTTTCTGTGTGTAACTCGTGGCTTCCAAAGCATAAAAAGATCATATTACGATGACATTTACTAACAGGAAGGGTCAAAAAAGTATTTTAAAAATCTTACTTTTTGCTTATCTAGTATTTTCATGGCATAAAACTTCCGTGAGGATTTATGCTGTACAAGCATTACGCGTCCAAAAGATCCTGTTCCGAGGGTCTTGATCCTGTCGAAATCTTCCAAACCAGCAGTATTCTGAAAAACAATATTTACATATAAAAAGATCATTTAAAAAAAACTATCTTTACTAAACACAAGATTTCTTCCATTCAAAGGTCTAAGGAATTTTCAGAGCAATTTTTTTGGGGCCAACAATGATGTTGCGCCCAAAGGCTTGTCCTGGCGCGTACCCATGAATTTTTTTTCGGGAAGTGTGAATAATAAAATAATCGAGGGTAGGGAGGGGGTAACAATAATACACGCATTTTATTCGATAATTTGAATAAAAAGTGCCAGGAATTCAAGAAATTCTGAGTTTCAGGGGGGGGGGGGTCCAAGAATCTCCCTGCGCGTGTCCCTGGTCTTGATAATCGTAAATTTCTATTTTAAAAATCTTAAATTCTCCTTAAAGAGTTTAAGCCTAGATTTCTACGTATTTCCACAGCGAGAAGTTGATGCAGCTGATATGTGGACAAAGCTCTTCGCCTTACAAGTTTCCTGATGAATGTAGTCACAAGGCTAAGAGGGAGACCGAGGACAAATTACTCCCCTTCAGGCATAAAACATGAACGTATTAGAGGGGGGGGGCCTTTTATCATTCCCATCCCCCTCTGCATTAAGGAAACTAAAATTTGCTTTTCGCGTGTGCTCTATTATTCTCGAAACTATCAAAACAATAGTAATGATGAAAATGACTAGATAAGTAGAAGGCGATAATATTTTTCGATAAATATCGGAGAATTATGCGATAAATATAAAACAATGTGGGAAAATTCGCCAAAATTTAGACAATATAGGAAACGGGATCGTAATTTAGGCAATGGGGGGAGGGGTCTGGCAAATGCCCCTCCCAGAACTTGGTTTGCCCCCCCCCCGAAACTGAATTTCCCCCCCCCCCCCCGGCTGAAATTTAATTTCTTCTAAAATATTGTCAAAACTAAAAAAAGCCTGCAATAATCCAATGATCAACAGAAACAGATCAGTTTTCTTTAGTATATATTTACTTTTACAGTGCTAAAAAGTATCTTTATAGTACTAGTACTATATAGTACCTTCATGGTACCAAATGGCTCAGCTTTCAGTATTTAATGTCATTTTCACTTGATTTGGGAAAATTGGCTCCAACTCTGTCCCCCCCCCCAGGATTTTGATGAAATTACGCCACTGTTCAGTCCTGGAGTTCTTAGAATTTTCTATATATGGAGGATTATTTCCCTGTTTTTTTTTTTTTTAAACACTTTATTTTTAAAATATATTTAAAAACGATAATTTTAATGTATAGCCTTGTTCTGCAAACTATTAAAACGGTTATTTCTAATTTTAGACGATAAAAATTGGCCTCAATTGATGGTCTTCCGCTTCTCGTGAGTAGCTGCAGACTTCACGAGCAGATTTAATTACAAGGTTTGACCTTTTGGACACAACTTAGAATCAACTCTTCAAGAGGAAGTGGATTAAAGATCATTTAACAGGTTTATATTACTAGTGACAAAAAAACTTCAAAACAAAAACGCCACTATTATTCTGAATATAAAATAATTTAATATTAATTATATACGTTTCAGGGAAGAGAAGTGGATATGCGGTTATTTATTATTTATCAATTTTTGTGTGCGCGCATGATACAGCAAGCAAAAAAGAAGGGAAAAATCTGAACCCCAAGTAGTTACTTTTAGGGGGGGAGCAAAACCTCGGAAAAAAAGATGGGCAAACTATACTGAAAATATAAAGACATACAGTAAACAATAAATTAAAATCTCAAGATTTCAGGACAAAAAGCCTCCCATTTACGTTACTGGAAATGTAGGTAAATAATTTAGTGCTGGGCACAGTCTAGCTAACAACTGGACTGTGAGCATGAGAGGTACTGCAATTCATATTTGAACGAAAATAGAGGTACGGTAAGAGCACGAGAGATATGGCAATTTATATGTGAACGGCAGTAGAGGTACGGTATGAGCACGAGAGATATGGCAATTTATATGTGAACGGCAGTAGAGGTACGGTATGAGCACGAGAGATATGGCAATTTATATGTGAACGGCAGTAGAGGTACGGTATGAGCACGAGAGATGTGGCAATTTATATATGAACGGCAGTAGAGGTACGGTATGAGCACGAGAGATATGGCAATTTATATGTGAACGGTAGTAGAGGTACGGTATGAGCACGAGAGATATGGCAATTTGAAGTAGAATGGGAGTAGCGGTAAGGCATGAGCACGAGAGGTAGGCAATTTAAAGCAGCACAGCAGTAGAGGTATGGCGAGAGCTCAAGAGATAAAGCAATTTAATTCCTAATGCTTTTGAAACCGTCAAATAGAGTGATTCTCACAGTAGCACATTGCGTAAGTGGTACATAGGTGTTGTGCTGAATATATCAATACTTCCCAGGAATGTTGAGGTGCTAAAAGAAAACAGTAATCCGTCGACCATATCAGGGTTCAAGATGAAGAAATTGCACATCAAACTAGAGGTGTTTTTAGAGGGGCAGACGGGGGGCACTCGTCTTGGGCTCAGAAATTTTAGGGGCACAAAATTTCAAGTAAATAATCTAACTCTTATAATCATTTTGTAATTTCTAGTTTTCTTTTTGTTAAAACAAAGTAGAGGAAACAGTTAATAAATGAATATAAGTAATAAATTATTAATTAATTAATGAAATAAAAATAAATTAAAAATAAATAATGATTATTGAATAATTATACAATAATAATAATAATTAAACAATTAAAATAATAAATTTAAAATAATTTAAAATAAATCATTAATAAATTGAAAATAATTGTTAATAAACGAAAAAAAAATTGTTAGAACTAGGCCTGAAAATTTTGTGGGAGAAAGGGGGGGGGGGAAGTACTAATCGTGATTTTGCCCTGGTCGCAAGAGAGACCACTGCATCAAACAAAGATATTGCGAAAAGACCAGAGTCTGAGAATGGAAGCACCTGTAGATCACATTTTGTTTTTCTTTTTTTTGTGTTTTTTTTTTTTTTTTTTTTTTTTTTTTCTTTAGAAATGGATGTCTATAGACTAATACCTAGCTCAGTGCATACCACAGTGGGTTTATGCTGGACCAGGTGGTACATGGTCAGCCGGTGAGTATTTTTTCATTAAAGTAGACATTAATTCTAAAATCTGGAATTCTAGAAGAAAGCTGATCCATCTAAATTTTATTATGGACCAAGAGACCCTCCTAAAATGAGGAATTTCCCCTCTGTTTGTGAAATAAAGCCATTTTTACTAAACCAATACAGTTCTGAACCGTCAGATGGCTTCCATTGGATGGTTCAGATCGCTCAGCCGTTCAGATGGCTAAAGGTAGACAAACTTTGTAGTTCTTATCCTTATTCATGTCTAAACGCCCGTGCTTCAGATTGTGCTTCTAGATCTACGTTTAGATCTACAGCCGTGGCTGCACATCTATGTCTACATGTTCGTGCTTCAGACCGTGCTTCTAGATCTATATTTACATCTACAGCCGTGGCTGCACATCTATATCTACATGCTCGTGTGCTTCAGATAATGCTTCTAGATCTACATTTACATCTATAGCCACGGCTGCCCATCTATATCAACATATTCGTGTTTCAGGCTGTGCTTCCAGATACAAATCCACTTCTACACGCGTGGCTCGCTCCATATCTACATCTACACGCTCGTGCCTCGGGCTTTTATTGTTTTAAAAAATAAAGTTGTGTGACGGATTCAAACTTTAGCGTAAAGAGGGAGGTATTGAGGAGGGGACAGCCCCTTTAATATACGGAATAATTTCTGTTCGTTTTAAGTTTTATTGTGGCTCCTTACTTTCAGTTAAAAAAAAACTTGTTTTTCTTTATTTAATTTCTGAACGTTTTTGAATGAATGCAGCTTTGATTTTGGCTCACCGTACATAAATAATAAAAACGAAATTTGCATATTAATTTTACTTTTTTGGCTAAATGGCTTTCTCGAAATTTTGTTCTGACGTAACTTATGCATTAACTTACGTAACGAACTTCTATATTCGTATGTTTTATTACGTATATTAGGGAGTTTGCCCCCTAGTCCATACCTTGCTCTTTACGCTAAAGTTCGAATTTTGTTCGAATCACAAACCCCTGAATCACAAAGGCCGGTTAATTAGAATAGATAGCTCTTTTGAAAGTACTAAACAATAACTAGCGAAAAGGGCGAGTTATTGACTAGGGGGCGAACCCCCTCATATACGTAATAATTTCTGTTTGTTTTAATTTGTAATATTCCTCCTTACTTTCAGTTGAAAAAACTAGTTTTTTATTTATTTTCTGATCGTTTTTTAAATAATGCTGGGAAATCCGGCGCCCCGTTCATAGAAATGTCCCTTCCCCCAAGGAAACATCCTCCATGGAAAGATCCTCCCCCGTAAGCCCCTCCTCCGACACCCCTCCCAATAAGAAAAAAATCCCTCCTGAAACGTCTTTATACTTCCCATTAACCAATACTATATGTAAACAATGGGCAAAGTTCATAACTTCCAGTCCTTCCCCCGGGAACTGTGGGGGATTAAGTCATCCTCAAAGACATATTTATTAAATTTTCGACTATGCTGAACAAAATAGCTATCTCAAAATTTTGATCGGGTGACTTTGGGAAAATATGAGCGTGGGAGGGGGCCAAGTTGCCCTCCAATTTTTTTGTTCACGTAAAAAGGGCACTAGAACTTTTAATTTCCGTTCAAATGAGCCCTCTCACGATATTCTAGGACTATTAGATCGATACGGTCACCCCTGGGAAAAAAAAAAAAAAACAAATAAACACGCATCCGTGATCTTTCTTCTGACAAAAAATACAAAATTCAACATTTTAGCAGATAGGAGCTTGAAACTTCCGCAGCAGGGTTTTCTGATACGCTGAATCCGAAGGTGTGATTTTCATTAAAGTTCTATGAATTTTTGGGGGTGTTTCCCCCTTTTTTCGAAAATAAGGCAAATTTTCTCAGGCGCGTAATTTTTGATGGGTAAAACTAAACTTAATGAAACTTATATATTTGAAATCAGCATAAAAATTTGATTCTATTGATGTATCTATGGATATCAAAATTCCGTTTTTTTAGAATTTCGGTTACTATTGAGCCGGGTCGCTCCTTACTTACAGTTCGTTACCACGAACTCTTTGTTCGACGATATTACTGATGCACTCATAAATCCGATCTACAAACCAATTTGTACTGAAAGCTCTGACCAACACTTTGGAGACAGGACATAATCACCTTTTAGCTCGTCAAAGCTTTTTTCTTCTTGTTCTTCCTTGTCATACAAGTAAAGGAGCATCTAATTTCTCCTTTCCTTGAGAACCCACACGGTTACTGAACCATGAGCAGATAACAGCAGAAGTCAAACACAACTTGTACTCAGTGGTGGTTCTGGCCTCTCTTGCGCCCGGGTCAGAATCTTGATTAGCGACCCCCCCCCCCTTCCTGTCTCCCAAAAAATTTGCAGGTCAAATTTAACAAATTTTCCATTTATTAGCAAAACTATTTTCAATTTACTAATTAATTAATAATTTTTTTAAATTATTTTTTAGTTTATTACTTAAATTATTTAATTATTTTAATTGATTTATGATTATTTAATTATTTTTCAATTTATTTTTACTCTATTAACTGATTAATCATTTATTGATTATTTTCATTTATTAACTGCACCCTCTACTTTAGTTTATATTAACTGCACCCTCTACTTTTAGGTTATTTATATAAAATATAATTTTTCTTCCTTGTCATACAGGTTTCAAATGGAAAACATCCTATTTCCCCTTTTTTAGAAGACTTACGGCTATTGAACCATGAGCAGGTTGCAGTTGATGTGATGTACTACTTGGAAAAAGTTTTTCTTGCATAATTGTTTTAACAGCATGTTTCCAAGTTTGCAATTAAATCTTTTGCGAAGGACTTGCTCAAGTAAATAATTAAATATTTCCAAGACAAAATTACATGATTCTGCAGTTTTCTAATGGCTCTTTGGAATCTCGTTATGTTCCGGAAATCTAAACGAAATTGCGTCATTTGGAAGCCACTTCAAACTAGAAATTTCCTTCAACCTTTAAAAGACTTAAGGCGACCTTAAATTGAATTAAACTTAATAATAGGAGAACCGAAATTAAATTGGAAGTTCCAGCGCACTGTTATAAACAAACACCGTTTAGTTTTGGGCGAACGTGAGTAAATTTGTTTCCCACGGCTAATCGACTGGTCCCGTGATTTTTCTCCCAGTGATGTAATTGATTTTTTTTTTTTTTCGGGAATGAACAGAACTATGTGGTCTTCATACACCCTCTTATAATCTTCAGCTCTGAAAACAATCCTGTAAAGTTATGCAACGGTTACCTGAAGCCTGAAGCCAAGCGAATATTTCTCAACGTAAAATCAGTAGTTTTAGTAAAATAACGATTATATACTGAAGCCTGAAGCCAAGCGAATATTCCTCAAAGTACAATCAGTAGTTTTAGTGAACTGACGATTTTATACTGAAGCCTAAAGCCAAGCGAATATTTCTCAATGTACAATCAGTAGTTTTAGTGAACTAACGATTT
>JAQQPU010010003.1:0-11847 GCA_029168905.1 Artemia sp. Kazakhstan ARC1039 | reverse complement strand
ATCATTTATTATATCAAAGATACTGGACAACAGGGGTTTTGGTACCAGGGCTTTTAGTACTGACGCGTAACCAGAGGTGCAGTAAAAGCTGCAGTTTTGGCCATGGTAAGCCATGGCAAGCCATGGTAAGCACAAGTTTTTGGTAATGTTTATAAAAACTCACCTGAACATTGTTTTTCCAATTTTCTTCAAACTTTTCTTTGGCCTCTCTTAGAAACTCCTCAACTAAAACAGAAATAAATCAACATCAGCAACGTCAACAATTCTGTATCAGTCTCAAAAAATTATACTCATATCACAAAGTCGTTTTCCTATTTTGTTAAGGAACTCTATATGTTTCGGTGATTGTCAAGAACGTGTCTAAGCCTTGATCCGTATTCAGGCCAGGCTACAAACACATTTCAGGAGGGGTTCAACACCCATCTGAAATTTTAGTCCGACTCGTAAAAACGTAACAAATATGCATACAAGCAAATGCTTGATGCATCTTTTAGAGTTTTTTAGTAAACCCCCCCCCCAAGGGTGTATCCAAAATCTTGGATACACCCTTGGTGACTATTGCATCAATAAATAGAGAAAAACAAGTTTCAATCACTAAATCAATGCATAGCCAAGGATAAACTAGGTCGTTCGTGTTACTAGCAAACCTCAACGTATGTGTTCCCTCTAAAACAAGCAATTTCACGATAAACCTGCAGATGTGAATTGCATCAACGACAAGCGAGGGGGGGGGGGGGTACCGGGTTTAAACATCTCTCGAAATTTTCATCTGACCTGTAAAAAAATTAACAAACTTGCAAAATTAACAAACAATTTTTTTATTGATTCTTTTCAAAGTTTCTGTGCAAACTCTCCTGAAAAAATACCCCCCGAACAAAAATCCTGGAAATACCCTTGTCTATTACAAGGTATTTGTCTAGTACATTACTTGTCTAGTACAAGGTAACAACATTTTCGGTTAATTTCAAAGTTGTATGTTTTGGCAAGTTTTTTTGTTGTTTTTTTATATAGAAAATTCATTTTGATGTTCAAAACACATACAGCAAAAAACATATTTGATTATCATAATTATGAAACTAACATTTTCATTTGAAAACCTGTTCTATTTGGCCATATCCTGCAAGACAGCATAGGCTGCATCTTTGTTAGCTGAAAATAATATTTCTAGAGATAATAGAACCCAATTTACCTGCATTCAAATTGTTTCAAATTCCAAAATTTGATAGTTGTCGTAGAATTTAGAATTCTGTTTTTCATAAATAAGAAGTATATAATTTACATATAGCGGTTCTAGTTTCTGTTCTTTAGCAGGTATCCCATCCCCGTGAGTTCTTTACCAATGAATACTTAACGAGAATTCTAATCATAATAAAAATACTAGCAGTATTAAAACCAAACTTCGTAAGGTGATGATACTGCCCAATGAGGTAGCCAAGAGAGTACCGGGTTTGAACCCCCCCCCCCCCCCAAAAAAAAAAAAAATTGTCCGACCCATAAAAAAGCAGCAAAAATGCATTTTACTGATTTTTAATGCGTTCTGTAAAGACTTTGTACCCTGTTGCCATTTTAAGGCTGTTGCCATCAATTTTGAACAATAATTAAATATCATAAAATTTGACCGAAGGATTCTCCGCTCTCTATCCCCTTGGCGTACATATCGAATGACAGCGTTTTCTGCCACGCGGGGCACTCTTCCTCCCAGCCACGTCTCTTTGTACTACGATTGGCATTATTTGCACCATATTTGACACACTTCTGCCACGTGTGGCGCACGCTTCCTTGTGTAAATGATTATTAGAAGGGGTCAACCCCTCGAATTTGATATCAATTACATTTCTACAATTTAAACTGCCTATTACTACTAATTTGTACTGCACATATTCTACTGGTTAGTGCTAAAACACACTAAAATTAATTTATGCTTAATCAAACCAAGAAAGTATAAAATGCGACGTCATTAGACTAGACACGAACATATCACACGAACTAGTCTTCGAAGTATAATGAATGAAATATTCAGTCACGGATTTCCAAATTCCATCTTCGAGCAAAAACATTGTCACAGAGTTGCCTGGCGATTGCTAGGAATCGAGGATTGTGATTAAGAGAACTGTTCCAAGTTTCCAATCCATGGAAGAAAATAGCCATAGTTGCATTACTTTTTTGTGATATTGTCCCAAGGATGTTGTCGTGGGCGAACTTGAAAGGAACATTCGTCGTAATATCTTCTCAAAACTTATTATTGACCTTGTTGACGCGGAGGAGTGGGGCCTTATTGATTTTGAAAGGAAGGTGCCCATGGTGCTCACCAACTACGACTTTTTTTTTAACTCCAAAATAGCTTCACCGGTTAGCATCAAGGTGAACAAGAATCATCAAGCCATTCCAAACCAAATAAGAAGAGTATATCAGCAAGAGGCAGATTTTACAGGAGGGGGCAGAGGCGCTTGCCCCGGACGCAAAAATTTAGGGACGCAAAATTTCAATAACATTTACCATCATTTTGTAATTTTTGAAATTTTACCAAAATTTTTATTTTTCCCATATCTTTTCCCATGTAAAGTAAGAAAAGCCAGACTTAAATAAATGAAATATTTTGTTAATAAATGAAAATTTTGTTAAAACTTGGCCAAAAATTTTTGGAAGACAGGGGGGGGGGGCTAATCACGATTTTTTCCCCGGAATAATAAAAACAACGAGCGGGCACTTACTTTCCGCCACCTGGTATTCATTTCAGAACACCACGTGTGCTGCTAAGTTTCGCCACGCTTGACACAGTTTCCACTATGTTTGGGACGGCTTCCGCCACGCTTGGCACAGTTTTAGTCACGCTTGGCACAGTTTTAGCCAAGCTCGGCATAGATTCGCCACGCTTGGCACAGTTTAAGCCAAATTTGGCACAGCTTCCGCCACGCTTGGCACAGTTTTAGCCACGCTTGGCAGTTTTAACCATTTTTAGCACATCTTCCATCACGCTTGGCAAAGTTTTAGCCACGCTCGGCACAGTTTACGCCACGCTTGGCATTTTTAGCCACGTTTGGCACAGCTTCCGCCACGCTTGGCATGTGCCACCTGGTGTACGTGTTTTCTGAAAGCGGACACACCCTCGAAAGAATCCCTGAGGCACATTTCTACTAATTAATCAATGTCTTTATGACCAAACACAGGTTTACCCATTAGATGTGTTACTACAGCTATTTTCCCAGGGGACAGAGGAGTCAAAATGGGAAAAAGTACATTTCACAGCCTCTATTTTTCTAGTAGGTCCCAGATACGCATCTCGGGGGAGGGGGTTCCCTCCTGTGTATATGCATGGGTCCATAATATTGATTAGCTTGCCAATACGGCTTTGCAGGTTTCGATTACAAAGGTGGCCCAATCACACATCTTCTTAAAAAATAATAATAAATAAGAGTCATGGAATCTACTGTGACCAGTGCCGGATCCAAGGGGACCCCGGCCCCCACCCCCAAGATTTTTCTGGCGCCCTCATTTCTAGTTGTTTTCCTCTTTACTCTTTTTTTAATAAATTTGTTAATTTGGTCAATTATTGGCACCTTTGTCAAAATGCCCCCCCCACAAGATTTTGCTCATTGGCATCCTTGTCACATTGGGCCTCCCCCCAGATTTTGCTCTAGATCTGCCCCTGACTGTAACTAACAAATGAATTTGAATAGAAGACTTTAGTTTTCGGAGCAAAAAAAATGATGAATCAATGGCTTATTTAACGCAAAAAAAAACTAAAAAAAAATAAATAAAAAAAAAAAATCTATTCAGAACTTTTCTCCGGAAGGTCATTGAGCTACAAACTACAAACATGAACTACAAACTCGACAGTTTATCCAACAATTTGATTTTTAATATTCATTAAGACAAAGAGTGAATTGCTCATTAGAAAAGAACACACTTCTATAATGCAGAAACTTGAACTAAAACGAATAGTAAGAGTGCAAACATGTTTCGTACATGATTTGCAACTTACAAATAATTTAGGCAAATTTATTTTCTAGAAATAATTGACTATAAAAAAAAAGAAAGGCAACAAAATTTCACTACATCAAGCCAATTATAAATATATACAGCCTAAACAATTAGGGTTGCTGTCACAAAATTACCCTTGGGAAATCCGATCCTCGAAAATGTGTTTTCATCTCGGACTCCCAAGCATTTCACGTTCTTCTCCTTTATTTATAAAGAAATCCTCCAAAGACCCATACGAAGCCGTTCTCCTCCAAATCATCTTCCATTTCATCATCTTTTAGGCCGTCTGTTTTGTTTTTTGTTATTCTCATTGTTGTATAATGGTGGGATTTAACCTAATGGTGGTAACCCCATTAGTGGCGGGATAAATCATTTATCAGACAAATGGTAGGATATCTCCAAACAGAGGGCGTTATAACAGTAAGGGTCTAGCTCGGCTTTAGAACAATTCTTATTCTCCAGCAGTAAATTTCTTATCTAGATTTCACCATCTACTAAGAAAAAAGGATTTAAGGAGGTTTGGAAGTGGTTACTTTAAATATTGAAAATGTCTGATGTGTTTACCCGGTCGTTTCAGAAATTGAAATGTTCTGGGGACTGATAGACAGAAATAGACCTGACTGACCGTATTTCAAACAATAGGCTGTACGAAAAGTGCGGTTCAATCCCGCTTTCTATGGCTATAACGAGAGAAAGGTTGAGATGGCTAGGGCACGTTCTGCGGATGAAGGATGACAGATTGCCAAAGATTGTCCTTTTCAGCCAACCGTCTAGGGCTAAAAGGAAAGCAGGTCGTCGGTGGTTGGGATGGGGGGGGGGGTGTCAAAAAGAAAGATTTAAAAGAAATGGGAACTTCCTGGGAGGGTGTAAAGAAGGAGGCTTTGAATGGATTGGGATGGAGGAGGAGCGTGTGTAGCTGTGCTGTCCTCAGGCGGCTTGGTGCTGCGGGAGTTGTTAGTAGTAGTAGTAGTATGGTGTTATCGATACTTGCGCTCAACTGGCCAGTGTGGCATCCATTATGATGACGAATTCTGATATTATTATTTCTGTTACTGGCCCCGTAGTTTGCTTTGCCCAATATCAAGTTCAAGTTCATTTAATTTCTCATTAAATCACTACAAAACAAAATAACACTTGTACAATATGAATCAATGGAAAAGAAAATATTTACAGGGGGTGCCTACACAGTGAGTTATACTCGAAAACAGGCACCCTAAAAAAAATTAAAAAAAATAATAATAATAATAACAAATGATGAAAAGAAATAATAATACACTAGTATTACTTTCCACTTCTGTTTTGCTGTATAATCAGTGTTTTAGCATTGAGCTTCAAACTCGCCAACAACGATTTGTTAAAGAAAATCTCTAACCAGTGGCGTCAATAAGCGGAGGAGGAGCAGGACGGCAGTGTGTGCCCCCTAGATATAGAAAACAATTTTTGGGTATTTCTTTTTCGTATTTTTTTTTGAAAAAAAAAATTGTTTCCCCCTAGACTTTGAAGAGATGTTTTTTGCCCCTCTCCCCGATCTTCGTCAAGTGATGTCAGTGTTGTCAGTGTTGTCAGTGATGTCAGTGATGAACAGTGTCAGCTAAGAACTTTTGTTAGCTTACGGAACACAATTGTCAGCAAACAATTTTGCTGGGACGAAAGTCGATCATATCCTTTCTGCTCATGAGAATCAGAAAATCCAGAAAATCATAGATTTGAGGGGAGACCCCCCTCAAAATTGTGTATTTGCTCCAAAACTTCCTATAACATCAATAAATACGCATAATTCTAGTTATTTTTGGATAACACACCCCCCGCACCCCAAAGAGCCTACGTTCGTGCCGAATTTAACGCATTTTCTTTGATCTACAAGACACCCAAAGATTTTTTTTTTTTTTTAATCACGAATATTGTGAACCAACAGGTATTCTACACAAAGCCCTCTCTGAGCCACTTGTGCTTGAAATTCTAATCAATATCAATTACTCGAAATTTCGAATTTAAAACAGAGACGTGCTTGACAAATAAGGCAAATAAATCATGTAAATAGGGCCTTTCTATGGTTAAAACATTATATAAATGCTGACTATCTGAAACGTGACTGTCCATTTTTGGAGAAATCTCTAGTAAATAAATTCATTTTCAATTCAGATATCACCATTCATTCTATTAAAGTTATGGACATGCCTATCTCCTTCCATATTTACGGCCCTTAATCAAAACGTATATACGAGAGAGCGCTGAAGTTCCTCTTTACTCAGAGATAAACATATAACACCTGTTATTACTTATTTATTTGAAATATAATTTACTTATTATCAAAATATTACAGCTACATGTGTACGTAACCAACATTACAGGGGCGTATCAGAGGATTTTCAAGGGGGTAGATAAGAGAGATAAGATAAGATAATATTTATTTTCCAAAGGCTATCACAAGCTCTAATAGAGCCGAATTCGCTTCATATGTCTAAAAGAAAAGAAAAAGCAAAACAAAAAAACAAATAATACAGCAAGAAAAGAAACACCAATCAAGCATAAATAGAAGAAGAAGAAAAATAGAAGAAGAAAGGGTGGGGATAAAACAAAATCACAGGCAAGAAGGAAAACAGTTTTGTCATATGTCTATAATTTTTTTTTTTCGCCGAGGGGAAGAAGGGTCTGCAATATTAGCTCGTATACCCAAATCATCGTACAACCGAGGCAAAAAGTCTTAGGGATAATCAGAGGATTTTTTCCATGCGTATGGGAGCCGATGTCAAGGGCATAAAGTAGTGATCTTTTGGGGCCAAAATTTCAACTTGTATGAAAGAGGGAGGGGTGGTGTCCGGGTCATTCTTATAAGAGATAATTTTTACACTATTCCAACCTTATGTTTGCAGACATGATTATCACCAAACCCTTAGGTACACACAAGTCCAATCTTTAAGTAGAAGAAATATTTCAATTGAGAGTAATCTGTTGCCTCAAAAAGCGCAATTTCATGTCCATATTTTGGGGTTATGAGGAATGAGGGATCCTTTAGAAAAACCTTAAGTTTCCTCACCCTCCCCCCCCCCCTTATGCAGGTGCCACTTTACCCCGTCCTACAGATTAAGTTTAAACAAAAACTAAGTTCCAGCTGATATTTTATCTTCTTTTAGGATTCTTAGAATCGCGTCAATCAGCCGGCCCACTGAACAGCTTAAAAACTGAAGGCCGAAAGAGGGGGGGGGGGACTTTAATAGTCATAAACTATATTTTGGGGAAAGAGTTGATATTAAAGCTGAATTATGTGCGTACTAAAACATTATTTTTATTAAATCTCTAACACTTATTTCAATGAATGTTTTGTCCTGAATTTAAGACTAGTAGGTTATGAGTTTTGAAAAGAGTAGGGGCGTCGTTGGGGGGGGGGGGGGTAGTTCCCCAAATGGGAGAAAAAACATATATCCCATGTTCCTTGACTATCCAAATATGGACCCCTCTTGCCCCAATCCCAATAAAAAAGCTGGAGATTCTCCCCTGGTTAAGGGTTTTATAAATGTATATTTAACTAAAAAATAAATAACTGTGTGCAGGAGGTGCCCTTCCTTTCAAATTAATATTAATGGCCATATAGATAGAGAAGAAACTTGCCCGGTTTAAAGCAAAGACGCTCGATGAAAGACGTAACCACAGAGAAAATATGATTGGAGGATGCCATTTCCCCAATAGAAACTATAACAGGTGGGGGTTTCTTCCAAAAACCGGCACAAATCGCCATTCGGAAAATGCAGAAAACGAATTGCAATAAATTGTGGATAGCCTTCAGGTCGTAAAATGACAATAAAAATGGCAATATAAAATAGATGGAGTTACAAACTTCTTTCACAATACCATTCATTTGTTTGACAAAGGAAGAAAATCCTTAAAATTAGTAATACTTTAAACAATTCAAATTATCCAAACTAAACAGTTTAAACCATACTGGTCGGATAGGACTAATTATCCCCCCACAGTCTTACTCTTACATAACGCAAGTTTTTATGCAAGAAAAGAATATAAAATATCGTGTTTTACTCGTTCTTCTAAAACTGAAAACTAAAAAAAAAAAGTTTTTGTTTAAGTTCAAAAACTTAAGTCCGTAAGTTCAAAAACTTAGGAATGTAGTTTACGCATTATATGTAAGAAGATATGACGAAATGGGGCAACTGCGGTTGGATAGACCCTATTTGACAATAGACGTACTTTTTTGGCTTGGTAATTTTTTTTTTTTTTTAATTAGTTGGTTTTTTTCTAATTAGTATATTTCAAATAAACTGCAACCGAAAAACCTGCAATGTCGCATTTGAGAAACGGACAGTACATTATCACAAAATCATTCTAGCAAAAAAAAAGACAAATTAATACATAAACCCATATACGGAAAACTAAATAAATACGGCAGCTTTTCTCTGTTTCTTGCGAGCATTAAATTATTATTCCAGATTTTTCTCCTTTTTTATTCATTATTTTGCTTTATGTTTTTGTTCTTTATACGAATTCGAAGAAAAAAACTCAAGCAAAGAAAGACTAGCTTTTTTCAAAACAATTTAGGGGATCCCCAATCCCTATCTCCAATCTGCCAGTTATGGCTTAAACTGGAAAAAAATCGCTTATATTTTTGGAAGAAAAAAATGGATCTACAAATAAAAAACTTTACGAAGTCGTTACGATGATAGGACCGTCAATTTTTCACTGAAGGCTATCCCAGATAAGAAACCAACAATTCCACAAATTATTCTACTGAACTTTCTCATTCACAGTTAGTTCAGTACTGACAATGCTTTCGTAAGCAAACCTCTAAAACCGTCCAAGAACCAAACAAATTTAGAGCCCCGGAATTCCAAAAAGTCAAAATAAAAGCAGAAGCCGAGCAAAAACGGATAAAAAACGTGCTTTCATACAAATCACTCCCTGACACATCGTTAAATTCCTGATAGTCTAAAGAAAATATCTCTAGCAAAATACACGAGTTTGAACAATATTAGTAAGAGGTGAGTAGTAGCTCCAAGATAAATAGCTTACGCGACTCCCGAACTGAGGCAAGTTTGAATGTTTATCAGGCTTCATGGCACCATCCACAAATAAAATGCCGGAAGTCTCAGTAATTTATGCATTAAATCCTCGATATAACGGACAAGGGTGAGTGTGGTGGTTTTATGTTTAAGTTGATATTACGTTATACCGGAGTTGTTTTCCAGAGGTGTGTTTTTTATTAGTTTTAGAATAGGGGAGACAAAACATTAAACTAGAAAATTTTCCAAAACTAGACAACAAAAACTGTTATGCAAAATTTCAAACAATTAGGACGTATTCATGAAAGCTCTATTTCACGGGAAAAAACCAAGCCTATATTGTCATGTTGAACCACCATTAATAAACAAAAGCAATTAGTCAAATTGACAACGCTTTTTGCGCAAAAATTAAAACAATTAATTAAATAAATATAATTAATTAATCATACAATCAATTATATTAACAAAGAATTAAAATTATACAACAATTGAAATTTAGTCTATCTATCTATCTAAAATTAAAACATTAACAATCTTTTGATACGCAAAGACAACTGCAACAACAAAGGAAAGCTACACCTTCTAAAGCTGTTTAGCTAATTTTTCACCGACGTTTCTCTTTTTTGAATATGGCCCCCGCTACTATCAAAACCTGCGTAACTACACATGGACGTATTAGAAAACATAATGAGCCCCCGTTCAGTGCTAATTTTTCATTATATATAGGGTAGTGTAGGTTTCCACTTAATCAGTCAAAGAAATCAGATTTCATTCCAATTTTACCGAATTGCTACCTGATTTATGCCAAATTTTCTGCAGAAATCATGAATTTTGGCAAATTTCGACCGATTTTGCAAAATTTTTGTCAAAATTTTCGCCTTCGGCGAAACATTTACCGAATGCCAAAAAAGGTAGGGGGGCTGGTGCTTTGAGTATTCGCCTATTGCATTTTACATTAATTAAATTATAACATTTAGTTAAATAGGGTCGATGGGGTATTGGAGGCAAAGGGAGAGAGAACTGCTTTATTTGTAGACAAACGAATACAAGAGCCTAAATTATCTTTTGGAACGCCTCTTCTATATTTGATATTCTACCATTCTCTTCTATTTTGACCAATAAAACTAGGTCGGGTGAAACCTATGAAACTTGATTTAAGCGACTTCCTAGCGGAATAATTCAGCAATGGCCGACCCAGAAATGACCCTTAAAACACACAAATGCGTTGAGACAAAAAGAAAGTAAGGGATGGCGATTACTTATAGTTATGTCCGGATTTATAGAAATTCATTTGTTACATTTTTGTGACCCATTTTTTACATTAAAAAAATTATTATATCTCTAGAATCCAGGATACGAAATAATTATAAATATAAACAATACTGTTCAATAAGCATAAATAAATTCGGTACTTCCCCATTATATGGGCCTCTAGGGTTAACCGCTGTAGAGTAGGCAATGATAAAACCCGTTTTTGACGTGTTAACCGCTTTAGAGTAGGAAATGATAGCGTGGTTTTCATTGCGTATACGATATTAAGCTGTGGTTTTTTGGGGTTTAGGGGGGGGAGGTACCTAGCTTAGGTTAGTTTACGTATTTAATATATGCTATGCTTTACCCAACACCCCCACCCACCCCTAATGTGCATATATATGGCCCAAATTTGTTTCTAAACTATTATATATTCATCCTGTTTTATTTTATTTCATTAGCATTAACCAAACTTGACTTTTTAGAAAGGCCCATATAATGGGAAAGTACCATACATTCAAAATAAAAGGCGTTCCACGCCATAATAGAACAAGCTCGTAAAATATATAAATAAAAGATGATACGTACTATGCAATTGTGTGAATAAATTTCAAACGAAATGATGACAAAATAATAACATATTTCCAACCAAAAGATAATTTGCGCTATTTCATACAACAAAATGAATAGCTTATTACATGAGGGTCGTGAAAGATCAAGTAAATACCATAAACAAGGTATTAATGTTGAGAAATCATGGTACGAAAATTACGAATTGAAAACCATTAACTTATCGCCTCACGCAAACTTTATAAAAAGGCACATGTTATAATCCCTATATTTGAAAGTAAGATTACACTCGTTTTTTATGTCTAATAATCTTGAATAGAAAAAATACAACTTAGAAGATGCATAATTCCAAGGCAACTACATGAAAGGTATGGATATTATCCCCATAAAATTAAAGTAAGAATTACAGTCTTTATTTATTAAAAATTTGACCGGTATCTTTTTAAAAAGTTTAATTCCAAAGTAAGATGTAATCTCGCAAGGCCGTATCCAGGGGAATGGTTACCAGGTTTGGTTCTTATGCTTTATATATAACACACGAAAGAAGTCAAGTTTGGTTAATGCTAATGAAATAAAATAAAATAGGATGAATATATAACAGTTTAGAAACAAATTTGGGCTTTATATTTGCACATTAGGGGGAGTGGAGGCAAAGCATAGCATATATTAAATACATAACCTAACATAACCTAGGTACCTTTTTCCCCCTAAACCCCAAAAAACAACAGTTTAAATATTGTAAACGCGACTCTCAGCCAGGCATGCCCATACTGTAGTTGTATTTAGTTTGTAAATCAAAGAACCTGAACCTGAATAAGTAATTACGCTTTGCAATCCATTACCCTTGCAAATACCCGTTTGACGGGTTTCCATTTGTATTTCCTTGTAGAGTCTATAGCGCTGTGTTATATATAAAGCATAAGTACCCCAGGTTTAATCCCCCCCCCCCAAACAAAAAAAAATCCGACCCGTAAAAAAGTAACAAAAATGCCTATAAATTTTGCATGTGGTTCTTAAGGTCTTTTTTGTAACTCCC
>JAQQPU010010002.1:15250-27369 GCA_029168905.1 Artemia sp. Kazakhstan ARC1039 | reverse complement strand
CCTACATTTGATTGGAATTGTTCGAAAACGTCTCATTGATGGCACTCCGTAGTCGTAAAACTAATATTTATAAAACTAGGTTGACATCAACGTTTGTAATTGGGGAGATAATTTTTATTTTGTTTTGATCGAAAGCATCTCCTTACCTTAAATTACCTTAAGTTCCATAATGCAGACTTAGAAAGATGAATCCTTGTGGTACACCTGTCAGTGTTGACTTTACAGTTTGGTTGAGGGCTCTGTGGCATCCCAGTTTGAGGGCCCTGTAGACGTCACTCCTTCCGCTCCCAGTTCTTGTCCTAACCTCGCCTGATTGAATGACTCCAGTTTTTGAGATTTGATGGTTTCAATGCTTAAGGAGGTCCAAAGCGGAGCAACACGGTTGGGGTCGAAATGCTAGCGCTCTCTGCTTGTTAATTGTCTAGCTTTCCTTATAACTAGATTTAATGTGGTGTTTCTTACACTATAGGTAATAAAAACTGTTTCGTGTCATGGAACGGGTATTACTAACAAGTAGAACTAAATAAGTAAAATAGATTATATCACTAGCGCCATAAAATTATTGTGGTGAAGAATTGAATTAAAAAGTATGGACAGCACTATGACCGGAATGTTAGATGCTATTTGCATTTCTCTTTTGGGGACTGACTTGAGTTTCCAGCCTAATGAGCTTTCGTTAGTTCTTGTTCAACCACCACAAGAGTAAGTATACTACATTTTGATTTTAGATGGCCGACCTAGGTATTGCCAAATTGATTCAAGAGAGTTTTAAATCATTGATTATGGCGAGAAAAGAGGAGGGGGGAGTGTTAGATGTCCGTAACATAAGAGTGTTAGATGGTGAGAGGAGGGGAGAGTTTTAGATGTCCGACCTAGATATTGGCAAATTCATTCAAGAAGGTTTTAAATCATTGATTGTGGTGAAGAAAGAGGAGTGAGGAGGGGGAAGATCGAATAATTGTAACCACAAGGCGATGCTGCACTGATTTTAGCCCTAATTTTTTAGAAAATTCTTGGAACTTCAAGAGGTTTTAACTGCTTGTCCCTAGCTTACCAAGGGTTTTGTTTTACATTTTAGTGGCGGATCTAAACAAATATTTTGATTTTTTTGTGATTGTATTTTGTTGTTTATATTTTATAGATGGTCACTCCATGGAGCAAGTAACCGCATGAAACTAACATCATGGAAATTTAACAAAAAAAAATATACATTGCCAGTTGTTGTGTACTAGTCCAATGAGTAAAAATACTAAGATCTTTTAAGTGTTTGACATGGAGAATGTGTTGGAAATACATTTAAACACATGATTAGTCAAGCTTGTTTCTCAGTGAAATATATTAATTGTTCAGTGCTTGAAATGTTAAGTACAGTTTACTTAACATTTTGTTATTATCAGTAATTTATAGAATTTCTATTGACGTACGACTTAGTAAATAAGTTTGACTCTAACACATCAAACAATTTGAAAGTAGAGTTAACCGTGTTGCCATCTGAATGACCAATTTAGTTTCCAAATTTGATCTCTATTTGACTCGTTGGAGAGTGTTGTATGTTTCGTTGATTCTTAGATGTGAACACCCCGAAAAAAAAATAATAGAAAGGTATAGTTCACAGCTTTAACAGAGCGAGCTGCCAGTTATAAAACCTGGCTGAGGAGTCACTGTTAATTCACGAAGTCACTGAGGAGTCACTGTTAATTTACTGAATCCCTGTGGAGTCACTGTTAGTTTACTGAGTCACTGAGGAGTCACCGTTAGTATACTGAGTAACTGAAGAGTCACTGTTATTTTAATAGTCCTCGAGTCCCCGAGTCCCCGAGGAGTCACTGTTAATTTACTGAGTCACTGAGGAGTCACTGTTAATTTATTAAGTCACTGAGGAGTCACTGTTATTTTACTGAAAAAGAAGTTTAAGCCGTTTAAAACAGTAGGTTGATCACAGGCATGCTTCAGCGGGTGCTAATTCACGAAAATGTGAGGTAGCCAAGCATTTGTTTTTCATTAAACAAAATAAAGATACAAAAAAAAAAAAAAATTTCAAAATATAAAGGTGATCAATTTTTGTTTCTGATTTTTTCAATGAAAATGCCTAACAATATTACTCAAAATATAGGGATATAGGAAAAAATATTGGGATAATATCAAAATAAGGGGCAATAAAATTTAGGGGTACCTCAACCCTTGAATTGGTGCCCCTGGCTCGCTTTTCGCTTTAATGATACAAACTAAATGTTATTGTTGAATCCTACTTTAAATAAGGTCCAACATACCTTTCTGTTCTAAAGCTGACGGAAAGAGGGGAAAGCTTGATAGGCAATCAAGATCTTGCAAGCATTTTTCAATCGGTATGAGGAGGGCCTCGACTGGCACCCCTGAGCCTGTGTCATGTTCCATTCTATTGGATAAATTGATTAAGTACGAAAATGTGTAAGTTAGCATATAGAGGGGGAGATCCAGGATTTGGAAAGTATTCGGAATTGGTTTAGATAAAAGAACTCAGCTTTTAATAGATAAATGCACAAATTTGTAAAGTTCTAGAAATTAATATTAAAAAGCACTAGTCCGAGTTTGTTACACCGCATTTGAGAGTTGGGGTATGTGTCATTCCTTCAAAAAATGATTTGAAGTTCGAATCGGCTTTTCTAAGAACCCAACAGCTGGAGTCACTGACGAGACCCTTGGAGTCAGGGTTGGCACTGATAATTTTAAACTCCACAGCCCTAATATAAAAATTTCAAAGACGCTGTTGTTATTATACTTGTGATCTGGAATTAAATGGTTCTTATCGCGTTTTGCCATTTTGTTTTTGTGCTCTATATATTTGAATTACTATTTTGATTTGTAAATCGTTTTTTTTTATACATAGTTTTTATGTGCCTTTTATCTAGAAAACACCTTTCTGTTCTTTTGTTCTATTTTGAGATTACATTTGTGTTTTAGTTAAAGATGATATTACATAGCAGTGTATCCCTTTTTTGTTTCAACTTCTTAGGAAAAGTCTTAATTTATAAAAATGTGCCTTCCCTTAGGGACTGAGGTGGGATCCATTTTTAGGAGGGATCCAATCATTTGGGGAAGCGTTAAAATTGCGTGAGATGTCTTTCTGTAATTCATCCAGTATAAAATCAATATAATTATGTAAATTCACAGTTTGTCAGATTTTGGGGGAGGTCTTAACCTCCAAACCCTCTTTTTGTCGTGCCACTTCCGCTTTTACATTAATTTACATTCGATTATGTTATTTGCAATCGAAAACTGTTAATTAAAATTTGTTTTATTCATAGAGCTTGAAATATGTGTAGCCTACTTTTTTCTCTCTCTCTCTCTTTCTCTCTCTCGTTCTCAGTCTCCCTCCCCCTCTCTCACTGTCTCATTCCCTTTCTGTTTCTTTCCGTCTCTTCTTTCATTTCTTTCTCTCTCTCTCCCGCTTTCTCTCTCTCTCTCTCTCTCTCTCTCTCTCTCTCTCTCTCTCTCTCTCTCTCTCTCCCGCTTTCTCTGTAACTCTCTCTATCTCTCTCTCCTGCTCTCTCTTTCTACCTTTATCTCATTTTATCTCTCTCTCAAAGTATTTTATGGTTTAAGCTGTTGAATGGATTGGTCAGAATTTGAATCCTCAGAAAACGTATGTAAAATCAATGATAGGCTTTGAAACATTGATCGAAGTACACAGCGTAACTTTAAAATAAATTGTTGTTTTTCTTACTCAAATTGTAGTTCGTATTTTTGTTGTTGACAGAATTATAGCAGATATTCTTATAGCGGATGAAATCAATTTGAAATTTGAAAGTGCCCCAACATATCTAAAACAGTCATATTCAACATATCCATAACATATCAACATATCCAACACATCTAAAACCCCAACATATCTAAAACAGTGTATTCACGAACTAAGATATAGTCCTTGGATGGACCCAGGTATTTAATTAGTTTATGAAAGGGCTCTAAAAATAATTTTTCCCCGCTTTTAGTAATAGTTAACCCGATCCACATGCCTTTGTTTATTTATTTTATATAAATGTAAATATATATATATATATATTTCATAAAAAATATTTTTTATTATTTTATAAATTTATTTTATTTACTTTATATATTTATTATTTTTTAATATTTATGTTTATATAAATTTAAATACTATTTATATATATATATATATATATATATATATATTATTGAAATGCCAACATATCTAAAACATTGTTTTCACGAACTAAGATATAGTCCTTGGAGGGACCCAGGTATTTAAGTAGTTTGTGAAAGGGCTCTAGAAATATTTTTTATCCCACTTTTAGTAATAGCTAACCCAACCCACAAGACTTTGTTTGTATTTATTGTTCTAATTTTTTGCTGGTATTTATTATTAGTATTATTATAATATTATTATCATATAAACTTTGCCTCAGAAGTGTTTACTGATCTAAACGTAGCCTCAAATAGTGTTTAGTGTTTTTCTTCAAGAAGAAGTAAAAAATGATCAAATTATTTTCTGTTTTGTATAAGAGATGGACAATTGTGCTAAAGATAATGTTTACGACGTAACAAAACTTCTAAAAGGAAACAAATTTCTTCTCTGTTTTTTTTTCGGGGGGAGGAGGGGGAAGTTATTATAACCAAAGTCAAGTGGTTAAGTTTTTCATGTAACTTTCGGGGTATTTCATACCCAAGATAAAAAAAAGAACTGAGGCACATGGATTTTGTTTATTATTGCCTCCAATGAAGATAAGATGTTTTGGAGTTCTTGAGAATTGTTCAAACATAACTAATTATGAAGAGATATGATTGTATAAATGGTTATAATAAAAACGATTAAACAGTTAATTATACTAAATCAGTTTTAATGTAAAACAAAAATTATGCTTTAAAAATTAAAAACTATAAATAAATATACTTAAATACTTCTAATGTTAGTATAAAGTGAACACTGAATTTTTAAATTTGTCAAAAATATCCTTGTTTAATGGCTAAAATATTATTCATTGTTCTTGTTATTAGATATTTTTATTAACCAATTGTTATTTTTCAATTATTTTATTTAATAAAGGACTAAGTAGATAATTTCGGAGACCACACTGCCTTTCCGTGACGATAAAATAAAAGTTCAAAATAGGGATGAAATCCTTTTTAATAGACAGTGTATAGAAATTCACAAAAAATACCAGATATTTCGGTCACATATACAGTGACCGTCATCAGTAGTAAAACTAAACTAAAACAATTGAAAACAAAAGTTTATATACGAAATCAAATAAAACTACATATTGTTTAATTCTCTAATTCTTTTCAAAGCAAAGGCGGAAGTCTTCCGCCTTTCGTATTCCGCCTTTCTGATTTCGTATATAAACTTTTGTTTTCAATTGTTTTAGTTTAGTTTTACTACTGATGACGGTCAGTGTATATGTGACCGAAATATCTGGTATTTTTTGTGAATTTCTATACACTGTCTATTAAAAAGGATTTTATCCCTATTTTGAACTTTTATTTTAATAAAGGAAGTTTTGTTCTTATTTAACTCCTTTTCTTGGGAAGTATCCGTGTTAACATTAGTTACATAATTTATTTACTATTTTATCGACTTAGTACAACTTTTAGACGACTGTAAAGAATACCTTTTTTGGTATTTTTGTTGAAAATACCTTGTTTTTTTTATTTCCATTGAAAAAACTACAAAATAATCAATTCCCTAGACTTTGGAAAAATGCATTACCCCACCCCCTCCCTACATTTTAACGAATGGAAGTCCCTGATAAGGTGTAGGTGTGTACAGCAGTGTCAGGGCGTAAAACCTGTGCTAGACTGGTGATAAAGTTGGGTGAACCTGTGACAGAGCTTGTGACCCCTTGACCTCAGGGAAGCATATTGATACCTCAGCTTCTAGTTAAATGTACCATATTGACACCTTCACGTCCTTGGCTTCCACGCACCCAAAGGATTCAGCGTTCAGTCTTTGTAAACTGTTTCGCATGCAGACAATGGTCCCGCGTAGCGCAGGTACTGATCTTCTGATTCTCTGATTTTGGCCAGGAGTACAGTGCGTGATTGGGGGCAAATCATCCGAAATCAATTCAGTTCTTGTAGCCCTGTTTTAGTTTAGCTGATGGTAGGCTAAACTAACTAATTTAATCAACTTCATTGTAGGTTAAACAAGCAATAACAAATATTTCTATGACGATTGACCAGTAGAATCAAAATAGATACGCGTATTTATTTTTGTTTTCCTCAGTTTCCTGTATTATGGAGTTGTCAAGTGAAGGAGAAGGGCTCAGTCATGCACAGCCGAAATCTACTAATGTTTGAGTATACATATTTAATATACATGTTATACTAATATTTAATATGCATATTAAATAAAATAATTTATTTGTTAAAAAAATTATCCATTAAATGATTATACTAAATTATTTTTAATGTAATTTACATATTATATTATAATTTCGAGGAGTTAAATAAGAAACAAAACTTCCTTTATTAAAGGAAATAATTAAAAAATAACAATTGGTTAATAAAAATATCTAATAACAAGAACTACGAATAATATTTTAGCCACTAAAAAAAGGACATTTTTGACGAATTTAAAAATTTAAAGTGTTCTCTTTGTGCCAACATTAGAAATATTTAAGTATATTTATTTATAGTTTTTAATTTTTAAAGTAAAATTTTTATATTGTATTAAAACTCATTTAGTTTAATTATTATATGAATAATTTTTATTATTTTATTTAATATGTATAGTAAACATTTCACTTAGCCCTTCTTTTTAGGAATCATTATTAGTCTTATAATTTTGTATATTAAATAAAAGATATTCCAGTAATACTTTGTATATTTAAATTATCCTAATATTAGTAATAATTATTTTAAAATAGCAGAAGAACCCATTTAGTGCTCTTTTTCTGTCAGAAAGCCTGATTCGTGGTGTTTTTTTGTGGCCCTTGCTTTGTTCTGGCAAGATCGTAAGCAAATCGAGCTTTCAGCTCTCACAAATGGCAGCTGGCCCAAATGAGTCACATCATATATCGCAATTTGATTACGTCATAGTGTTACGTCATAAAATCTTATTTCCCTCCACATTGTGCTTTTATTCTACAATAAGATAATAATTCTCTAAATACAGTAATCATTTTTTTTAAATTATTTAAACAAGGGTTTTCCCCACGATGAATACTATATCTAAATAGAATATTATTATTATTTTATTTTCCATTGAAGGATTAATACTTTTTGTACTTTAATATTTTAAATCTATGCTTAAGAAAGAAGAAAAACTATAACGTGTGCTTGTCTGTTAGAACAAGATAATCGTTTTTACCCCCCTTCCCTCAAACAACATTATGAGTGCCCTTTACAAAAAGTGCCCTTTGGCGCCTTTTACAAAAACTTTCCTCGAAGTATTAAATCCATCTCAAGCCTTGAGACAAAAAGGGGTGGCTCATTAGTATATAAAATTCGTCATCTTTTAATGATACCTACCTGCATGCAATTTCTATGCTAAGCAGCCCTTGCTTTCATTCAGGTTTGCAGAAGAAAATAAATAAAAATTATACCCTTTGGTGATAATCAGAAAAGCACTGACACTTTTAAGTCAGTGTCAAGTTAAGTTGTATCTTTGGAGACGTGTCAGATACCCGTTGTACATAATCATTGATTGTTTTCAGACTGTGATTCGCTGAGAGTTATCGACACTACCAATTATACAAAGTAAAATTTTGTATTACAAATTCCCTGCCAAACTCGACTCAAATGAATCCTCCCTGCTCAAATAATCAACCATAGTGGAAATATTTCCACCAGATTTATTGTTAATTTTATTTAAAACTTGGAATGCATCTTTGTTTATTTTCATTAGTTGTTGGTGTTCTCAACTTCATCAGGTTCAGCCTCTGAGGGGTTCGCAGATACGTAAATAAGGATTTGTTTCAAGGAGGTAAAAGCTCAAACAAAGCGGAAAATAAGTGATTATATAGAAAATATTAGAAACTGTATAAGCAATTATAATAATTTGGAGGTTTGTTGGGTCTGATCCCCCCACCCCGTTCCTCCCCATGTTCGTGTCAGTCCTTTTGCATCATATATCTGCTATATTTTGAGTAGTATCGTGTATTTTTCTTCCAAATTCCTTTTTGTTTAGAAATTGTTTTTTAATGCTGCTATTTTTTTTAAACTTTTATTGTTTTTAATGTAAAGTTTTAAGCCTAAAAGACTTAACCCATGCAGGCTTGTGTACAGGGCTTAATTCTTATGGGTGTAGGGGCCATGTAAGCCTTAAGCTGGAAGATGAAGTGAGTTGTATCCCAAATTAAATAAAAATAGTAAATCCTGCGTATCAGAAGAGGCGGAAGAGATGACTCATCATCTTTTCCGCACATACCCAACCATGTCATACCCGAAGTTCCGGATATCAGATTCCACGGAGTAAAGCACGTCATATTTTATTTGTTATTATGGATTATTTGTAAAAGGCATTGATTTTTTATTTAAATAAGTCAAGTATCTCTTCGTATACCTTCCAAGAACATGAGATGAAGGGGGAGACATGAACCCTCATCATCTCCTTCGCGTTCTCAAATTATATATGACCCGTTAAAACTAAAGTCGATTGTTTTTGTTTTTTTTTATCCGGGTCGTGACTCTATTTACTTAAAGCAGTTGTGCTTAACCTTGTTGGAGGTTCTGGCCCCCACCAGCTTCATCTGCACATACGTCGAACCCTTCTTAATTAGAGAAGTAAAACACAACTTTTTCCAAATTTAAAACAAAGGTATATATTTATATAAACATGTACAAAATAAATATTTTCACACAAAGGTAATAATAAATATTTACTATTTACTGAAATTCAGTGTAACTTCTACTGTTGGCTTTCAGAGACCCGTTCATAAATGTGTGGCTCTGGTTCGACAAGGACACCGCTTCCGTCAGGTTTGCAACAAAGTCTGTTCTTTTTCTTTGTTTTTATGTCAAGCATCCTCAAAAGGATTGCTTGCTAAGATATGTTGTAACAAACGGTAAGTAACACACCAGAACTTTCATAGCTATAACAGGAAACGTTACCATTTGTCGGCATCAAAATGATGAAAACGTTCTTGTTCTGAAGAGTTGCTGTTGAACCTACATTTGCTGTATTTCAATTATTTATTTAACGGATTCATCATTGATATGTGTTGTCAAAACACTAAACAGGAACAGGAGCGTTTTTTTTTTTTTTGGGGGGGGGGGGGCGCCCCCCCCCCAATATCTTGCAGAAAAAAATTATCATATATCCTATTCTCCTTGACTATCCGAATATGTACCCTTCTTACAATTGAGAATAAAAGACGTGAAAATATTGTGTTGTCCATCGGCTTTCACAAGCGCAGCAAAACCAGATTTCCTTCCCTGCTTGGCTGCAACAATTGTCTTTGAAGAAGTCCTCCACAAGTTTCTTCACATCGGCTGCCTTAGTTGAAGTTGTAAGTGGTTTACGAAATAAAAAATCTTCCTTTATAATGTCGTCTTTCCCATGGTGCATGAATACTGCAAGCTGGCTTAGGTAGGAAGCGTATGTGATCTCGTCGAGCTGAAGGCTAAGTTTCAATGGGGTTGAGATCAGATCACATCCTCTATTCTGTTGGTTGTGACATAATTTGAAAGGAGAATTTGGGATAACTTAACTTCGACAATTTTTCTCAGCATGATATTCTCCAACTTTAACACAACTGGTTTTATGAGTATTTCACCAGCGGCGTGTGGTTTACCCTGCTTTGCATCAGGTAAGGAACTTCGTACGATGTTTTGAGGATCGGTTAGTTGATGCGCACAATGCTGGGAACAGGCAGAGTAGCCTTTTCATCAAATCTTGCTCTCTTCACCTTGAACTCAGCGACAGTTGTGTTTCTATATTTTCCGTCTCCTTGTGACTCAAGGAAGTTTTCTTTTAGTTTTGCTGGTACCAAACTAGAATTGTTCAACTTGAAATTGCAAATCATTAAGGTAGGACGATGGCTCCTATAATGTTGTATTAAACATGTGAATCCATATTGTACATATTCGTCCGACCATTCGATTTTTGCTCGACATAGCTAATAAGAAGGGATTAAAATATTGGGATAGGAAACTGTACTGTCACGACAGTTGAAATTCAACTACTGGGCGTAAAAATTCCCTGCAGCACAGATAGGCCAAGCGATGTTGCGTAATTCCTTGCTGCCAATAATAGATAACTGCCGCCAATGCTGGGCCAGTCATCACGAATCATACGCGTTGGCTGTTTGATTTGACAAATGTCAAAAAATGAATGTTTAAATTATTATAAAACTCGGTTGTTGAGAAACAAGATTGTTGAGGAATTATTACTTAAAGCGATACATCTATATTTATCCTTTCTTTCTATTCACTACGATACCCGATTCCGAGGCGCTAAGGAGGGTCTATTTTCACCTCACTTAACCCGTGAGAATGATTCAGCAAACCCTTGAGATTCGATTGACCCCGGGTCAAGAACCACTGATTTTAAGCCTAGAAGGCAAATTACAAATTTAGGCGAACCTTTTAAGAGATTTAAATTTATCGAAATTCTGTGATGGCGATGCTCAGGAAAACAGATTAAGTAAGGTAGATAAATGATCCTGCATTCGATGGATACTGATGGGATCGTTATTTGAAAAGGCCATTTTACTAGGAAAATATATAGATTGAAGCAAATTGGGTATAAATATTCGATGATATACCTCATCCATACTCCCCCCCCCCCCGAAGAACCAAAAATTTAAAGTTATGAGAATTAAAAGTTTGAATTTCCTATAAAGCATCCAGGGTTGCTCCAGCCCAGGTTAAAATTTCTGGGAGGCCCCAGCCCCCAATCCCAGTTAAAAAAAAACACGAGAATTGAAAGTACTAGCGTAGTGATTGGCCTCCAAAGAAGGAAACCCTATAAATTTCTGAAACATAATTAAAAAAAAATTCTAAAACACTTATTTATTTCCTTCCTAAAAGTGTTTCACTTTATTTTACCAGCATCTTCCCCCCTAATGGTCAAATATAGCCCAAACAACATATTCTCCATGAATTTTCCCGTCGTTCGATTTCGTTGACGTTGCTTGTTTGCCGTTAAATGTATTTGAGGAAAAGAATCACATATTGAAAATGCATGGAGAATATATAACCTGAGCTATATAAATGACTGCTAGGGAGGGGGGGGATGGTAAAGAAAAGTGAAACGCTTTTAGGAATGGTATAAGTAGGTATTTTAGAACTTTTAAAAGTAGTTTTCAGAATTTTACAGTATTTTCTTCTGAGGAGTCCAATCACTACAGTAGTACCGAAATGAAAAATTGTGTATTTAATACAGTTTCTAAAGAGCATAAGCTCATTTTATAAACAGAAATACTACTATGCTATCTATTTTATTTATAAGTTGCTATCTTGATTCTAGATGCCCTTGGGTCCCGAAATTTTGTAAACTGCTTCCCTGATTCTGGATCTCTAAGAGTACCAGCCCGGGTATCGAAGACTGATTCCAGTACTTGCTTGTACGAGTAGCAGAACGCAAGCCCCATCAGCCCTCCCTGGCGCCTAGAAGCTGACAGATTTTCTTTTACCTAGTGGATCTATTTTCGGTCACGATTATGACAAACTGTAACGAAGACAATTCCCATCCTCATCCATTTCGGTGAAAGCCACTTAAGGACTCGAGACTAGAATTCATTGAGGTCAGCCAGGGTTTGCGCTGATTCTCTGGGCGTTTTTTTTTTTTTTTTTCAAGAGTGCAGGAGCACGTAGTCTAGTGATTCTAAGGAGCTGATATGGCTAAAAATTTTCTAAATATATATATTTACTAGTTAAGGTCTGTTGAGGCTTTTGTTTCTAGAAACCTTAATAAACCGTTTGAAGCATGCACAATTTCAGGTATTATCATCAAACAAAGAGTGATTATAATAAATTTTCACTTTCAATGTAGGTATGTCTAGCCTGGTAATAATTTCAAAGTAACATAAAATAAATAATCTACTTATATTTTGAATTCTACGCCTAGAGTACTACGGTAGTAAATACAGAAACAAGACTTATGTTAATAACTTATGTTCTACGTTTATATGTTCTACGCCTTGAGGACTGCGATAGTAAATACAGAAACAAGACTT
>JAQQPU010010002.1:0-14819 GCA_029168905.1 Artemia sp. Kazakhstan ARC1039 | reverse complement strand
ACGCCTTGAGGACTGCGATAGTAAATACAGAAACAAGACTTATGTTATCTTATATTTGAAAATCTTTACATCCTTCAATACTATTTATCATCGTAGTTAAAGCAAACGAAGAAGAAAAAGGCAGTTCCCATAAGCATTTCATATTTAAAGAACATTCAAAATTTAACATATACCTTCAACATAATTAAAATCTTATATTTTACTCGAAGAGCACCGGTGTCAATAATCCTAAACACACTCCCATCAAAATACCGATCCCCGAGATAGGTTTGGAACACAGTACATATCAGTTATATGAGGAAATATCGTAAATTTAATTAGTCCGTTGAACTACAACTAGATACTGCAAAATATTAATAATTTTTAATAAAGCATGTAGCTATCAATACTGATTCTTTGAAGAAGAAAAATTATTGATTTTTATAATAAAAATATTTTTTTTTAAAACAGAATTATTATTTAAATTTAAAAAAAGTGAAAAGCAAAACTTCAAAACAAAGTGTTAAGAAAATATATTTCAGGAGAAAATTATCTACTATTATTTAAGAAAACTGAATATCGTTGCTGTAGAGTTGCGCGGCTAAAGGTCGTAACGAACGTTTTACACTCTTGGAATAATGTCAATAAACAATTTGCTAAACTGTTCTTAAAAAAGAGGGTATGTATGTTCAATCATACATATCATACATGTTCAATCACATATATTAAATGATACATATGCTCATGAACAACGTATATTCAATCATACTTTGATCCTCCTGATCTAAGAGGTACGGTAGAAAAATAAAGACTGGAAACACTGAAAGCTATTTGGAAACGTTACGCTGATGTTCTTGAAAGAGCACGTGGGTAGGTACCCGCCCATAGATGAGTACAAATTTTAACTTCTTCTGTTAACTGTTAGGTTTCTGTGACCGAATTAAGCGAAGCTGTTTTGGTTGTTTGGCATGCAACATGGAACAACAGAATTTAAAGCAACGCTATGCTGTTGAATTTTCTGTTAAGCTTAGAGAATGGGAAAATATGCCGTTTGACAAGTTAAAACAGTTCTATGGACATTCTTTATCCCAATCTCAAATTTTTCGCTGGCACAAATTCGTTTTTGAATGCCAGAAAATACGCTGAAGATGAACACCGTGCAGGGAGGTCTTCAAATTCGAAAGCAGATGAAAACATCTTGCGTATCAACACTCTTGTGAGATCAGACTGTCCCCAATTTAACACTAATAATGTAGAGTGAACAACAAAATTTTATGAGATTTGCCGTTCATCGAATTTTGACTGAACATTTAAACAGAATGCTACCGAAAAATCTCACAATTCAGCAGGAGATAAAAACAAGTCGAAAAAAACAAGTGCCCTCATCTGCTTTACAGAATCAAGAATGAACATGATTTCGTGTGATCTCCGATGATGAGTCATGGATTTTTAAATACGATCCTGAGACAAAGAGCCAAAGCTAGAAGGGGTTCACTCCAAACTCTCCTCGACTACAGAAAGCTTGAAAGAGAAAATTAAACATCAATTCAAAGCTGATGTGTTTTTTGACAAAAGGGGAGTCGCCTACGAAGAACTTGTTCCTCCAGAAAAAAACTACCCTCCAGTTTGACAAACTGTCCTGTTTATATAAAAAAAAACGGAGGGAAAAATCCAGGAGGTACAAAAAGGGTCATCCGCGTGAGACGAGACATTGCACATAAATGGATGGTCCATCGTAACAGCCCTTCATGTTTCTCTGCCTTCCCCATAGGAGATTTTTTTACCTCTAAAGGCATGCCTTTGATTCCCCGGCCCACCTATTCACCTGACCTCATTCCATGTTACTTTCTATTTTACTTAAACCGAAAAATGCTCTCAGACGAGGTCGTTTCAGGACTTTAGAAAATATCCAAAAGGATGTTATGAAAATGCTAAAGACCACACCAATTGAAGAATTTCAGCACTGCATCTGAATTGGTGTGTAGATTTCCAAGAGAAGGACTTTGAAGGAGGTGACACTGACGCTTACAAAATCTTTTTTAAACAAAAATTTTGGATAAAAAATCATTATCATTGCTTTTCTGCCACATCTCGTACATTGCTTCGCTGATCCTCCCTTTGAGACTAGCTTAGTAAACATTTTATTGGCATTATCTCAGAGATTTTAAATTTCAGATACGACAACTGAATGTAATAGTAACGATATTTATATTGAAAAACGTCTAGATTCGGCTAAGAGTCTACCATACTATCATAAGTCACAATTGGCCTTGATAACTTCAACAATATTCTAGAAGACATTATTAAGTTCTATTGAGTTTCTCCTTTAGCCGAATTGCCGCTAAAAAAAAGAATCTTCTCCAACCAAATCTCAATATCTAAATCAAAAGACGTCTAAAGTTGACTTGGAATAAAAATACTATAAATCCGTTTGTGAGATTAAAAGAGAAACTATGAAAACGATCAATAATAGACACAAAGAACATACTTTAAATTTTAAAAACTTCCCCTTTAAATACTTTAAATTTAAAATTTTAAAAACTAGGTGAAAATTCAGTACCTAGTTTACACCTGTCTGAATTCTGACCGCCATATTAAAAAAGGAGACATGTACCATCCTTTGTCAAAAATAGCTGTTCTAAAAAAAATAATTGGTCTTGAAAATCTATTGGTGCAGTCGGAATCCCCGCATAGTTTTTTGCTACAAATATTATCCATGGTTTATACATAATAAAATAAGTATAGAGAACTAAGGCTAATAAACTGTTTAAAAAATAAGTCGTCAAGTTGTTAAAAACAAATCGTTTTTGACCAAAACACAATAAATATTGTTCTTTGGGATGGATTGGCGTAGTTTGAATGCACGTTGTTTTTGTCGTTACAGAAATTAACTAGAGTTTTTAAGTAAGGAATTAACTAAGGTGAATAAGCCTGTGGAGCTTAGTTTTTGTTTTGTCCTCATTTTAATTAAGACAGTCGCATTGTTTCAATTCTTACAATATTTCAAAACCACCTGAATATTACTAAAAATTACAAATTTAAACTAAAAACTAAAATTATGAGAAAAAAGTACAACATGCATAAAAATAGATCAGTACAAAATAAAGTCAAGTTTAAATCACGAGGTTTCACTGGCTTAAATTACACGTCCATACGATGTATGGACGGCACTTAAATTACACCATAAGACCCTTAAATTACACGTCCATACGATGTATGGACGACGCTTAAATTGCAGCATACGACGCTGAAATTACACGTCCATACGAACCTTTGTAGTCTTGGGAATAAGTCTCGGCAGTGCAGTAATTTATAAATCAGCAGTGGTATTTCAAAAGGCTGTAAGTTACCAAAAGTAAATTTTGCAGTATAAGCTTGTAGTCGTGCACATTTTCAAGAGTGACGCATCAGAAAAGAGAATTTTGCAGGAAGAAGAAAAAATATTTTGTGTGCTTATATTCCATTATTAGTACAGATTTTTTAAGTTTACCTAGGTCAAATGTGTGGTCGTTCAAAACTAAGACAAGCTTTTGAAGTTTTTCTTGTTGGAGTGTGTCGTCTTTCAAAACAAAATAAATTTTTGAAGTTTACCTAGGTGGAATGCATTGTATTTTGTAACAAAGATATTTTTTTAAGTTTACCAAGGTGAAATATGTGGTCATTCAAAACAAAGACAAATTTTTAAAGTTTATCTTGGTGGAAAGTGAGGTTTTTCAAAATAAAGATAAAGTTTTGAAGTTTATCTAGGTGGAATGTATGGTCATTCAAAACGGAGACAAATTTTGATGTTTATCTTGGGAGGAATACGTCGTCTTTTAAAACAAAGATGAATTTTTGAAATTTACCTAGGTGCATGGTATTTAAAAAAAAAGACAAATTTTTAAAGTTTATATTGGTGGAATGTTTGATATTTCAAAACAAAGATAATGTTTTGAAGTTTACCTAGGTAAATGTGTTGTTATTCAAAAGGGAGACAAATTTTGAAGTTTATCTTGGAGGAATACGTCGTCTTTTAAAATAAAGATGAATTTTTGAAATTTACCTAGGTGCATGGTATTTAAAAAAAAGACAAATTTTTAAAGTTTATATTGGTGGAATGTTTGGTATTTCAAAATAAAGATAATGTTTTGAAGTTTACCTAGGTAAATGTGTTGTTATTCAAAAGGGAGACAAATTTTGAAGTTTATCTTGGAGGAATACGTCGTCTTTTAAAATAAAGATGAATTTTTGAAATTTACCTAGGTGCATGGTATTTAAAAAAAAGACAAATTTTTAAAGTTTATATTGGTGGAATGTTTGGTATTTCAAAATAAAGATAATGTTTTGAAGTTTACCTAGGTAAATGTGTTGTTATTCAAAAGGGAGACACATTTTGAAGTTTATTTTGGTGGAATGCGTGATCTTTTAAAACAAAAATTTCTGATGTTTACCTAGGTGGAATGTGGAGTGTTTCAAAACAAAGATAATTTTTTTAAGTTTACCTAAGTGGAATATGTGGTTTTTTTTTAAACAAAGACAAATTTTTTAATTTTATTTTGGTGGAATGTATGCTTTTTAAAAAAAAGATACATTTTGATGTTTACATAGGTGGAAAGCGTGGTAATTCCAAACGAAGACAAATAATCTTAAGTTAACTTTGGTGGAACGGGAGATCATTAAAACGAAGACTAATTTTTGAAGTTTCTCTTTGTGGAATGTATGTTTTTTCAAAACAAAGACAATTTTTGAAGTCTACCTTGGTCGAAGTGCGGGCTTTCAAGACAGCACAGAATTTTTTTTTTTTTTTTTTTTTTTAACATAACCAAAGGATTGAGTTACATTTTCCCTGTCTTAAAGTATTAACCACTCGAAAGCTCGTTTTTGCACCTTGCGTCAACCTTGAAAATATACGATGTACGATATACGATATACGAATATACGAATATACAAATATACGAATATACGATGCATCAACACAATCAGGGTACTTCCGGCAGACAGCGAAAACCTCACACCTCTATTTTGTTAAGAACAGACAGGAGAGCGGAATTTTTTTTTCAAAATTAAGTAAAACGTTTAAGACAGACAACTTTCTGGGATTAATAGATGGAACCCTGCGAGGTCCATCCATAAGTATAGGAACAATATTAAAAGCCGTGTTTTAAAACAAAGTTAAATTTTTACGACACAAGTACAAAATTATAACGACCCAACTACATGTTTTATGTATAAACAAATCGGAGGTTTGAAGTGAGCCGCGGCCTCTGACCCAAGAAGTGAGTTTGGGGGTTTGGATAGTGTCATCACCTAGTTTCTGCTTTTTAATATCATACCAGTTTTGTCCAAAAAACGAGTAGAAATGGCCTAAAACTTAAAATACTGACGAAGCCAGACGTAAACAAACGTCTTTACGTTTTTAAGTAAAGACGTAAAACGTAAAAAAACGAAGCCAAACTCTTGGTTGTTTTCCTATTTTTTTATTTTTCCCTTCTGAATATATAGCCTATTTTCCGGTTAACGGGGAGATCTGACCCAAAATTTTGCAAAATCAGGCCTCTTTAGATTTTCCAGTTTTATGAGCCTAATACAGTAATTCGTAGATTGTAACTGGCTGCATATTACATTTATGTAATACAGAAATGTATTAAAGTAATTATTTTTAATAAAAATACAGATACGAGGTGCTCGCTATCCAATGACTATATGAACCTTCTAGAAACCATTTCCAATTTTCATATTTTTGAAGTTTTAGCATAATATAATGATTATGAACTTTACTCTTTCATAGGGATTTTCTCTAATAACAAGAATAATATCAGAAATTTAAACCAGGATTTTCTTATTGAGTTTCGAGTTATTTTTTTCATTGGGATTTTCTCTAACAATAAGAATAATATCATAAATTAAATCCGGAATCTTTTAATTCTGATTTTCATTTTAGACAATTTTATTCTTTAATTTACTTAACTTTGTTTATTAATTACTAGCAGTTTTGGAATTTTAACACGTGCATCACAACTGCAAAATATATAAGAACTGTAAACCAAATCATGATTTAAAGTTGAAACTATGGCAATGAATATATGCACAATGTATGCACAACATATGCACAATCTTGAAACATACAACAAGCCTATGAAAGAATTTAGGAATATAGAACTCACACAGACATTTGGGCACATATTAAAAAATATAAATTCAACCTATGGAGTCTAGGCTATTTGAGGAGCCTCTCTTACTAACTGGGGGTAAACTGACGAGAGAATGTGTTCCAAAGAGTTTGTACCATCCGATCACCAAACTACTCAACACTAAATCGTCAAGCATAATTTGAGCTACTCCCATAAACACTTTCTTGCCCTCTATTCGACCATAGTCACCCCAAACAGTTACCTAGAAAAAAAAAATCATAATTAATGCCGATGGCTGATGCACAAAGTGGAAAGTTACATAATCTTGACAGATACAGTGGGCCTATGAAAGAATATAGGAACAGAGAATTAGACTGAAAACTGGGTACAAGTTAAAAATAAACATAAACTGACTCTATAAAGTTTAGGCCACTGGGGAGCGTCTCTTACAAAATAGGTGTTAAAAACTGCTATAAAGAACTTGCAACCCCTACCACCAAATTACTCAACACGAAATCGTCAAGCTCAATTTGAATTACTACCATAAACGCTAGTCTGCCTTCTGTTAGACCATAGGTGACCACATTTGACTATAGAAATAAAATGAGAACTGATATTAAATATGTAGCTAGGCATGGCCACAAGACTTTTTAATGTCGGTATGATTTTAAAAAGGCAAGGTTATTTGTCTTTCCAAAAATAAGTAATAACATGCTATTCGTCAGTACTAAAACTTGTAAATTGACAATAATACCAATGGTAATAATTTATTTTTAACCTATTCTGCAATAAATGTAAATGGACAATAGAAACAAAAAAAAGGACAATAAAAAAGGAACAACAAAACTGAAAATAATCACTAATAAACTAGCACCCAACTGAGAACTAGCATCCTGACTCATCTTTGCTTACACAAATGTTGGGGCAGGCGTGCCATCAGGGAAAGGGATGCAAAGTGCCAAAGGCCGCATAGGCTGATGGTATTCCTTTGATGAGCCCTGATCAATAACAGGTCATTACTATTTTGTTGTCATAATGAATCTCAACAAGCATTGTTATTGTTAATAAAACATTATATCATTAAAATGATTTAAGCGCATGTCTATTGTAGTAACCAAAAGAAAGACTTCTTTTTCTTTTGAAATTATTCTTCTACTATCAAATTTGTTAGACTCGCTTTTGTTATTTCTCATTTTTTTTCCAGATCTCAACAAATACCATTTAACAACAAGTAGATGGGGATGGCTGAGTTTGTTGTGGAAGATGTCCTGACCTTTTTCCTTGCAAGTACGAAACCTCTGTTGCACCATTAAGACCCACAAGGTGCCTATTTCGCACAGCATGAGACAAATATTAAAGAAATTACAAAATCAATAATAATTAGCCTCCACTTCGTTACACCTCTGTTGCACCTCTGTTACAAAACCTCTGTTGCACCATTAAGACCCACAAGGCGCCTCTTTCGCACAACATGAGACATATATAAAAGAAATGACAAAATCCATTATAATTAGCCTCCACTGCGTTAAGATCATGCTTATTAAAAAATGATATAGCTCACAAGTGGCTAAATCGAACGGTCACAAAATCACAGTACCGTTTAGGGAGATCGTGAATACCAAAAAGTAAACGGTTTACATCGATTTTCCCATAAACAGCTTTAAGCTTATCCTTGAATTCACAAATAATTTTACACCAGATGCTGCCCAAAGATTTACATACAGAAACACAAAACCATTTAATGACAGGATACTGGGTATCACAAAAGTGCTGCAACCACGAACAATAGCATGATTAATAGCGTTAAATAGCAAATGCCCACATTTCTAAGTACTCAATTATAGGCCTATTTCATTAAGAACACATCCCACCAAAATCACGTTCCGTTCTAGCCACCGCTTTGAAAGACTAACAAGGAGGAGGTCATCAGGATATACTAAATTAGACACATCCGAAAATCCAAAAAGAAACAAATTGAGGGAATCTTATTAATCACACTCGAAATTTAATCATTAACACAACAAGGAATAATCGATTTATACCCAGCTGATATAAAGACTAAAAGCTTGAGGGTGCACAACTCTGTCAAAAACATCAAATATATCTAAAGCACAGATATATTGATCGGACTTTCATTTGTGCATTCTCAAAAAGGATAGCAAGCATCCAATGTGCTTAATGACATGAAATTCCCTTTCTGAACCCAAACTGATTAACATCACAATTCACAAAATCAACAACATAACGAAGAAGCACATATTCAAAAATTTTGATAAAATTACAAGCGACAGTAATTGAGCTATAGGAATCACGTTTATTTACAGCTTTTTGAATCGTTACAGTTATAACTATCAGAGATAGTTTAGTACGTTTACTACCAAGCACTGAAGAACAGCACTGAAGACACATTCGAAAGAATAGCTGCAAATAGTCCCAAAGAATAATCCCAAACAATCGTCCCTAACGAATAGTCCAAACAATCTTTTTTTAAATGAAAAACACAACGCTATTGCACTTGTAAATACAACAGTCCACAAGGATCCGGAATCTCATAGAAAATCGAAAAAAATTGAATCCGAACTCTTTTGGGGAAAATCGGCAATCAATTTTAACCAAGAGCTTGGCGTACATAGAGGCTGACAGAAATGTAAAGAAAAGTGCTTGGTCCTACAGACGACAGTATATGTACAAATAGACCAAGCAAGCCGAAGAAGCACCGAACCGTAGAGAAACACGAGCCATGTATCATCGTACCAATGAAATAGTTTCAAGTAAAGTTTGCATGAATATTCAGTAAAAGATAACGGGGCGAGGCTCCCGGCAGACGTGGAAAAATAAAAAGAGCGATAGGCTGGCTATTTTGAAACTGTGTTACATCGCCACGCGCCCGTAGTTCCACCTGATATACCAGATCAGCCTCTGTTAAATCTCTGCATCAGTGAAGACTAGCCAACAGCGAACGTGATACACTCAGCCAATAGAAAACTTAAAAACCCGTAGTACATACGGCATTTCAGTGGAAATGATAAAGTTCAAATTATATAAAAATAATAGCCATCTGACTATCATTCTTCTTGGTCCTCTGGAAAACCGAAAGGTTCCCAAATGTATGAAGAACAGGAACTATAATCAAATTGTTCATGAGAGGAGATGTAAAAAATGTGATAACTAGAGAGACATCAATCTTCTGTCAATCTCAGCAAAGCTCTTCTTGGCTATAAAAGTAAGAAGACTCCAGACTGCCCTTGATTCCCAATTGCCTGAACAATAGCACGGACTCCGACCAAAATGATCCTCTTCCAACCTGATCTTTATTCTATGCATGATGTTGGAGGTACATGGATGGAGACAAAACTCGTATATACTCTTCGTGGAATTCAAAAAAGTATTTGATTCTGTAAATTCTCAAGCCCTTTGGAGAATCTAACGACCCTGTGGCATTCCTGAAAAATTAGCTCATCTAATAGCGGCTATGTATGAAGAGACAGAAGTCTGTGTTAAAACACCTGATGGCCAAAGTGTTACTTTAAATTCATGATTGTTTTCAAGTAACGCTGTGTTTTGTCACCTCTTCTCTTCGTCCTAGCTATAGCCCACCTATTTAGACCGATAAACGGATATAGGATTTGAATTGCAGGAGAGCTTCCCCAGGACGTTGGCTTCGCTGACGATGTTGAAGTTATAAAATCCGACAAGCAGGAACTTTAGGAATCCCTGAAAAATCTTGCAAAGATAGCAAAACAGTTTAGATTACGCATTAGCTCTTCAAAGGTTAAGGCTATGTCAATTAGCAGTTCATATGTAAGAATCCAACTAGGGGATGAAGTCATCGAACAGGTAACAGACTTCATTTATTTAGGAAGTGCGGTAGATTCCAGTGGCTTCAGACTTCTACCAGTCTTAAAATCCACGGTACACTTTAAGAAGCTGGAATTCATGCTGTTCTAGAGCAATATTTTGTCTGTTCTGAGTTACTTTATGAAATGCTTAAGGTTAACTGCGGAAAAAGTGAAATGTATTCTGCCTTGTAGAATAATTGTCTTTGCCGGATTCAAAAGATCAGCTGGAGTGACCATGTCAGCAAAGGCAAGATTAGTACCCGCAAATGCGATCCAGACCTCGCAACCGTTGTGAGACAACGAAGATGGCGATACCTTGGACACATCCTATGATTTTCAGACCATAGATTCCTCTACTGGCAACCGGAAGGCATCTGTCACTGATGGAGACCAAAGAACACGCTACGTAGGACGTACATATATGAAAGAAGAGACATTCAATGTCTTTCAGAACATTTGTCTTTACCGAATCCAAAAAGATAAGCTGGAGTGATCATGTCAGCAACGGCAAGATTCGTACCCGCACAGGTCAACTAGATATCACGTCCGTTACGAAACAACGAAGATGGGGATACCTTGGACACATCTTCCACGTGGCAGACCATAGAATTCCAAAAAATGCTCCTGCATTGGCAACGAGAAGGCATCTGTCACTGAGCGAGACCATAGAACACGCTCCGTAGGGCGTACACATATAACAGAAGAAAGACGAGTGTCATCCCATAGTAGGAGCTCACCTATGCAGCGGCTCACTTCAGGGAAGACTGGAGGCTGCTCATTGACGCCCTATGTGCCTCTGGAGGTACACAGAACAAGGGACTGATAAAAAATTGTGCATAAGTATACGCTTGTGCCTGTCGTACCCTTTAGCCAAAAACGATCCTTTTATATTAGGTCGAACGCAAGCCACAGGTAAAAGCCTACGCTTAACTAGTATTTTAAGCTAGGTTTCTGCTATTAACTCAAAATTTTAAGGAGTATCCCTAGATGACATTTTTTTTTCTCAGAGACAACACTTTAGTATCCTCTTTTATCATGTCCTTTGAACCGGCTTAAATGAGATACTTTTTTATTACTTGTCATCATTTTGAAAACCCTACTGCATAATTTGATCAGATTCAAAACGACGATTAAATTCAGAAGATACTGTGTGCTACTGCTACAGACAAAATTTGATTTTATTGATGACTCAAATTGAATAGGGAAGGACGAGAAAGAACCTCTTGGGAGACAACAATATACAGAAAATGGTTTCATTTAATAAACTATCAAATAAACAATAAACTATAAGGAATGAAAGAGTTGGTTAATCATGACTTGCTTTATAATTTTTAAATAACAAGTTTCTCTGTTACAGCCCCCACCAGGGTTTCTCTTTTAAAACATATAAATTAATTGATCTAATCTTATGTTTAAATAAAAAAAAAATAAGTTTTTTTAACTGAAAGTAAGGAACGACGTTAAAACTTAAAACGAACAGAAATTATTCCTTATATGAAAGGGGCTGCCCCCTCCTCAACGCCTCGCTCTTTACGCTAAAGATTTTTATTGTTTAAAAAAATAGAGTTGTGAGAAAGTCAAACTTTAGCGTAAAGAGCAAGGCGTTAAGGAGGGGACAGCCCCTTTCATATAAGGAATAATTTCTGTTCGTTTTAAGTTTTAACGTCGTTCCTTACTTTCAGTTAAAAAAAACTTGTTTTTTTTATCTAGTTTTTGAACGTTTTTGAATAAATGCAGGTTTTGATCTTGGCTCACCGTACATGAATAAGAAACAAAATTTGCATATTAATTTACTTTTATTTGGTTAAATGGCTTTCTCGAAACTTGTTTAATTTTATTTATGAACGTTTTTATTAGTAATAAATATACGTAACTTACGAATTAACTTACGTAACGAACGTCTATATTCATATATTTTTAATACGTATATGTTAAAGTTCGAGTTTTGTTCCAATTCTTTAAAAATGACCGCTTAATCACAAAGGCCGTTAATTAGAATAAATAGCTCTTATGAAAGTACTAAAAAATCGTTGGGTTAAAGAGCGAATTATTGACTAGGGAGTGAACCCAATCATAAATGTAATATTTTCTGTTCGTTTAAAGTTTTGATGTTGCTGCTGTTGCAGTTGAAAAACTTGTTTTTTTATATTTAATTTCTGATCTTTTTTTAAACAATGCTGAGAAGTCCGGCGTCCCCTTCATAGCAATGTCCCTTCCCCCATAAAAACTTCCTTCATGGAAAGATCCTCCCACATAACCCCCGACCAACCCCCCTCCACTACGAGAAAAAATCTCCCCTGAAAACGTCTGTATACTTCCCGATAACCAATACTATATGTTAACCTTGGGTAAAGTTCATAACTTTCAGCTCTCCCCCCGGGAACTTCGGAGTATTAAGTCATCCTAAAAGACATACTTATAATATTTTCGAACATGCTGAACAAAATTGTTATTTCAAAATTTTGATCCGGTGACTTTGGGAAAAAATGAGCGTGGGAGGGGGCCTAGTTGCCCTCTATTTTTTTTTTGTCACTTAAAAAGGGTACTAGAACTTTTAATTTCCATTTCAATGAGCCCTCCCACGATATTCTAAGACCACTGGGTCGATATGATCACCCCTGAGAAAAAAAAAAACAGAAAAAAAAAAACAAATAAACACGCACCCGTGATCTTTCTTCTGACAACAAATGCAAAATTCCACATTTTTGTAGATAGGAGCGTGAAACCTCTACAGTAGGGTTCTCTGATACGCTGAATATGATGGTGTGATTTTCATTAAGGTTCTGTAACTTTTAGGGGGTCTTTCCCCCTTTTTTCGAAAATCAGCCAAATTGTCTCAGGCGCATAACTTTTGATGGGTAGGACTAAACTTGATGAAACTTCAAAATCTAATTCTTTTGGTGTATCTATTTGTATTAAAACACCGTTTTCTAGAGTTTTGGTTACCATTGAGTCGGGTCGCTCCTTACTTACAGTTCGTTACCACGAACTGTTTGATCAGGGTATCTTATATTGTGCTTTTACAATAGGTGAATAAATATAAAGACGCAGTCTATGAAATTTGACAGAAACTAGCAAAAGTGATCTCTAACAGTGATTTCTAACGAATTTTAAGTGAATCCGTGAAAAGTTTTAAGAATTCCCACAACAACGTTACACCTTCAGATGCTGAAAACACCGCAACATTTTTGGCTATAAAATGTGGTCTTGTTTATTTTTAAAAATTTTGACAGAATATTAGCACTGTTCTTTGAACACAACTTACTAGCATCCTCACTGAACTTTATAAATTATTAAAGTAGATATTTCTTATAATATGAGTTTCTTATTAAAAAGTGAAAATCCATACAAGAACTGGTAGACTTGAGACAAATGTAAGATACCATAATGTGAATGTTTTTGAGCGTTTAATAAAACTACAAGCATTGGAGCTACTTCAGTCCTTATATTTCTTATTAACTGTTTTAGAGATCATTTTGACCCCACTCATCTTCAAAGGAGAAAAGTAAGCATATTTACCAACAAACCCAATCTTGAAAAGTCTGTAATGAATTGATATCTAATGAAACCATTTTCACATTAAATACTGACAATTAAATTTCTGAGATTTTCTCGAGGGAGGGGATAGGGGAGGGGAGGGGATACTCCCAGTTTAACTCATGGGTAGCCATGACGCTTAGCAGAATACAAGGGCTGAAGAAATAAACTAAAGTATTTTGACTGTATGTGCTGAGAGGAACTCAGAGCAGCACCGGATAGTGCTGATGAATTTTCATTAGAAACAGTTTTTTCACCCTAGTATTTGGGTTTTTATTCTAATGTTTTAATATATTATGGTCTCAGATGAAAAAGCCAAACCTTACATGAGTGTTAGTAAAAATTATCGCCGAGGAGTAGAAAACTAGAACAGAAGGAGAAACAAAACAGCCTTTTTTTCCGAAAATTACGCTGCGTTTTTAAGAAGAAAACAAGAATTGAATTTCTTGAACATACATTTTTTTCGAGGGAGGAGAAAGAGGAGGGAGACAGCCCTTTGGAAACCCGTATGAATGTCCATGATGCCTAACAAGCACATTTACAAGCTTGATACTACCGAAGTTTTTGAAATGGCGTGGGCTTTAAGTACATTTTATTAGCGTGTCCTTTAAATAGCTTTTAAAAAGGAGGTTTCCGAAAGTCTAAATTCCTTTTGGCATCAGATGAATTGAAAAAAAATAATTTGGTGAAAAAATAACTTGTATTCAATATTTGATAAATGACACTGGGTTTAGATACCCTAACGCTACTGTAAAAAAAAGTTTGAACTTTAGATTGAAAACCCAAGCAGGAAATTTAACCATATTTTTTTGCCAGATTCATCCCTTTGCGCTGCTTTACAAAATACCAGCAGAGAAATAAGGTTAATTACTGGTTAGGAAACCCTTTACTTATTTGAAGGACACAACCAGAGCAATATTTTTTCGAGTTGTTGGTGTTAAAAAGAGTATAAGGACTCGTCACCCTCTAAAATTCAAAATATCTAGCATTTTTTCCATAATTCACTATATATATTCTTAGAATTTGTCTGTCTACCCCCCCCCTCCAGCCAGAAACAAGTTGTTTCTCAGGGACCAAAGTTGGAGACTGGAAGAAAAGCAGTCACAAGCTGTGAAGGAGATAGGCTATCACTAATATGGAAGAAGTTGTAACAAATGCAGTAAACCCGACTTACTCTACTCTCTCTCACTGAACTACTGTCTTTTTTTCTCTTTCTTTTTTCCCTCTCTCTCACTTTTTCTTTTTTTTCTCACTCTCTCTCAGACAGAGTTGCTTGGGGAATGAGTTGTTACTTTCTATCCACGAACTAAGACAGTATTCGGATTAAGGAGTTTCAGGAGGTTTGATACTTACT